>NW_021026243.1:699594-748554 GCF_004153795.1 Camellia sinensis
CAGTGCATATAACTCATATGGTTCCTGCCTTCTTCGCTTCTGGCCCTCCCAGCCATCTCCTGCCTTTCCTCACCCAAATCCTCTTTGGTGGGCCAAGATAACCCAAGCCAAAGATATGTGGGTTGTGCGGCACTTCGGCCGATACTGCAATGCCTTTCCGGCCACTCTTCCCTAATCCCATCCCGGGGATGTGCTGGAGTTTGTTCATGAGGTACACCGATTGTGAACTGACATATAACCCCTTGTCGATAGCTAGTATGTTCTGTACGACCCGAGCCTCAGCTAGGGTGAACCCTGATAGGAACACATCCTCCGCACCATGTTCGATTTCCAACACTGGCGTAGATACCTCTGGCAGCGGGTGGATTGACGAATTCCCAAAAACTATGGCCACCCCCTTCCCTTGGGGGGTATTTCAACATCTGATGCAGAGTGGAAGAGACCGCCTTTACCTAGTGCAGCCACGACCACTCTAGGAGTAGATTAAAGGTTGTGGGAACATCCAAGGCATGAAAGTCAATCTCGTGTTGTCCTGGACCAACCTGGGTCTGAATCTACACAATCTCCATCACCTCTTTGCTAGTATTGTCATATGCCCTTATCACCTGGGCTATTGGCACAAAGTCCGTGGGCTTTAACCTGATTGCATATGTCGTCCTCGACGGGCACACGTTGATAGTGGATCATGTGTCGACAAGAACCACCGGTACCCACTTGTCTCTACATTCCACAGAGATGTAGAGAGGTTTGTTGTGATTTGCGCCCTCAGGCGGTAGTTCTTTGTCAGAAAAGGTCAACGCCGGGGAACCTCCTCTTGGAAAAACCAATCCAACTAGCTGCTCCGGCGTGGTGTCTATCGAGAGTTTGGCCTTGTCCATGGCTGAAAGGATGGCCTGTCTATGTACTAGAGAAGCCATAAGCAGTCCCCAGATGGAGATGTCTGTTTGTATCTTTTTCAACTGTTTCAACACAGCCTCTTTTTCGAGTTGCTTCTCTTTCTATTTCTTTGCCTCCTTGTCCTTCCCGGACACCTCTGGCTGATCTAGGTGTGGGGGCTTGAAACACTGCCCACTCCTAGTCATATGGTCAACTTCACCAATGTACCAGGTATCATCCGGTTGATTGCTTACCCAGTCCTCATCCGTGTGGGCAAGACATAGATCATCGTCCTCATACCACATTCCATCGGCAGCCAACAGACACATGTCCGACTCCGTTACCACTGTCCTTGTACTCACGATACCTTCTATCCATGTGTTCGCAGCACCCTCTGTTTTTGTGCACACAGCACTTTCAGTCCTCACAGGGGCCTTGGCTTTTCTAGCTCTTTCAGAGTCTTCAATTCATTCCCGTTCTAGTTGCGTCAATGCAATCTGTTGTTCAACATCTCTTGTATTCAAAATTCCCAGATCCCGAGCGAAATTCTTGGCACCGGCGCTCTCCGGCGATGTATTCTGATCCTCGGCCCTTTCGGCCACAACTGATGTCCTTGCCTCTGACGGGCCCTTTTCCAGCTGAGATTCTTCAACAATATCTGGTTGGTCGTCAAGCCACCCTGTAACCTCTGCTGACTTCTCAAAATCAAACCAGTTGACTGTCATGTCTCCCGGATCTTGTTCGTTGAAAATTTGAAGGTCAGCAATGTCCCCTTCCAGAACTGCTAAGTCATCTATCCTCTGATCAAGTCCATCCCCCCGTAGTACACAGATTTCTACCTCCACCGACAATTCCACATTTGGTCTAATCTGACCCGCTGATGCAATGTAGCCACTTGGATTGTACACCTCCTCAGCAAAGCTTCCCAATTCCTCAGTCCCTGAACCCACTGTACTGCTTTCCTCTGAAATCATCCCTATTCTGTCTTTGACAGCCACCACTATTGGTTCGGGTTGGGTTCGGGAGATGTCCAACATGCACAATTCAGTGCTATCAAGAAGGAGCACCTCCGGCTTGGGTAGGTGAGATGGGGTGATATATGTGCTGGGGTCGTATGACATGACCCCGATCTGGATAAAGTTGATGCGTTTGGGAGTTGGAGTTTGGTTGTGTGGTGGGAGAGGGTTGGTTGTGACATTGGGTTTCTCTGGAGGCACAATCACCCTATTATCAACGAGATCTTAAACCTCGTGAGGCAATCTAAAACATTGGTCGGTGTCGTGACCATGTTGTTGGTGATATGCGCAGTATTTGGCTGGGTTATGGAAGGGAGGAAGTGGATTTGGTAATGGCCTCGGCTCTAGGGGCTTCAAGTGCCCTTTCCTGATTAATACCCCTAGAGCTTTGGACAGGGGCATATATAATGGAGTGAAGGTTCTTTGGCCTCGAGGTTGGTATTTGGTTGTTTGTGTGTTACTTCCAGACGCACCAGAGAATGGTGTAGCCGCCAGGGTTCTTGGAGTGGTGGTGACCATGCTTACTTCCGAAGCTCTAGCAGTTGCAGCACTGCTTGTGCCTGCATTGTTGTTTCGGTTGAAGGTTCTCCTGGGTTGCTCTTTGTCATTGTCAATCAAGCCCTGCTTCAA
Organism: Camellia sinensis; assembly: GCF_004153795.1. Taxonomy (NCBI): domain Eukaryota; kingdom Viridiplantae; phylum Streptophyta; class Magnoliopsida; order Ericales; family Theaceae; genus Camellia; species Camellia sinensis. The sequence continues at coordinate 702,117 of NW_021026243.1, forward strand.
GGCATCCTCGATCTGTACTCCCATCTCATGCAGATCTGAAAAGGTAGGGAAGGGGAGCACGATCATTTTCTGCATCAGCTTGGGTTGGAGGTTGCGCACAACCATCCGCATTTGATCCTTATCCGTCGGCCTTATGGTCATCATTGAAGCCTTGGCCTCCAGCGGGTTACGAATTCAGAGAAACTCTCCTTAGGCTCCTGCCTTGTTGTTTCGAGATCACGGGTTGTAATCTCGATCTGCGTGTTATAAGAGTACTTGCAATGAAAGCCTCGGTCATCTCATCCTAGTTCCGCTTGACATCGTCTTCCAATTTTGCATACCAGATGGCCATCACACCCGACAGGGTCCGGCCAAACAATGAAAGCTTCTGTAGTCTAGTGAGACCCATCGGCCTTAGTATGTCCGAAAACAAACGTAGATGCACCATTGGATCGCCGGACCCGTCAAAGCGGTTGATTTGTGGCATCTTGAACCAATCTGGCAGCGTCACAGCCGCGTCGGTATACCCGTCCTCAATGTCTGGGATGGACTTTACCCCTTGGGATTTCTTGAACAACTTTTCAAGCTTGCTCAACTTCAACGCTGTAGGGTCCACTTCGAACTCAAAGGGAGAGTCTGGTTGATTGATAGGTGTAGGTGCCTTGGATAGTTGAGGTAGAATCGGGCGCGGAGCCGGCCCTGTTGGGATGTCTGTATCCTCCTGGATATTCAGGACATTTAGTGTCTCCCCGGGTAGTGGGGCTCTTGGTGGGGGAGGAGCTTGGTGTGAAGCTGATGTTCCGGTTTGCTGCTGTAGCCGGGTAATTAGCTCTGCCTGTTGGACCATGACAACGGCCTGCTGTTTGGCAAATTTTTCTTGGAGAACAGCGTCCTCCTGCATGGCTTTCATGCTCTCCTGGAGCCGACGTACCATCTCTTCCATTCCTGCCATACTGCCCTGTTCCGGCTGAACTGCCGGTATATCTGCCTCTGTAATGGACTCGGAAATCTCAACCCGACTGTTCAAAGACCACTGATCTGACAATCTTGGTACCGATACACTGCGTTTTCTCGACCTCCGTCTGATAACCGGGGGTAAGGAATAAAACACTGGTTATTCGTCGACTAGATCCTCAGATCGTTTGAGTCGGCGATCTCTAATCCAGAGTGCTTAGGGAATATCTGCTTGGTTTAAAGCAATTGTGCTAAACTACCTAGCAAAAAGATAAATAAAGCAATATAAGGAAATAAACAACCAGACAAACGGACAGCATAACAGCATAAATAAACACACAACACACAGTTGATAAGCTGAATAGACTGTTCTCAAACACTGATCATTGTTCCTAAATCACTGCCCCCAAAACTGAATCTGATACCCACAGATAACTGATTCCCAAAATACTGAACTGGTGCCCTCAGGCCTGATACCCAAACTTGTAAACTGATACGTGCATTCCTGTAGAGACACACTCTAAAAGCACAAAGCAAACAAGTGAGAGCCAAAACACCCCTATGTTGGGGTAGGGTTTCCCTGTCCTATTTTGTCAGGAGCTAGGGTTTCACTATGCACGCAACAGTTTCAAACAACCTGTAATCGGGTAAGCAACTTGTCCTAGCTTGGAATGGTCACTATGGATTCCGAATATGCACTAGGTCGAATGGTCAAAAAGGGTGTCCCGGTAAAAATCGGGGTTTGTGTTCCCATCGTGGCAGAGCCTGTAACCGGTCAGCCTTATGGCACGCATCTCAAACCGAGCCTCTGGCAAACCGTTAAGGAATAGCAGATGGCAAACACGGTGTCCTAGGCGCACCAATGCAAATGCAATGCAAAGAAACACATAAGTGTAATCAAAACAAGATATCATGATTTCGAGTCAAGTTCTCTAAATCCCTAGCGGAGTCGCCAGAAACTGTAGACGTCCCCGAACGTCCTGGGAAGAAATCCCATTTTGTTCATTGGGCTCACTATAGTTCGGACTCAATGTCACAGTCCTGTATCTACTCTCGCAGAGTGCAATGCAAGACCGATGAATCATCAAAGAGTCCAAATCCGGTAAATTGTTTTGAGAAACTAATTTTTAGAAAGAAGTGCCAAACATGGACTGCTTTGCCAGATACAGAGTCGCCACCTAAATATTTTATTTTGGGGAATTTAGGAAACCCTGACTCGTGCCTAAGGCCACATGTCCGTTATCACCAAAGTTGCCTCGGCTCGGGAACTTGGGTACGATTGGGGAAGGTCACTTCGTGAGCACCCCCGCTCACCCGATCAAAGATCGGCCTCTACTAACCATGATATCAAGTTTTGAAAACATTATGTGCTCTTATTCCGGTTTATTAGCCTATAATTACTATGTGATGCGCACAGCATACAAGTATAGACTGGATTGCCTAAGTTGGAACAAAGTATCGCATATCCGTTTGTTTTAAAAATGGATTGAAGTTTGCTACTCGCAAGTAGGCTAAAACACGGGTTTCGATGAATTATTCCAACTCAAGCAACCTAACCTTCACCCACAGGCATTCAGGCAGTTATATCACATAAACACATAGCCTCGTGGTAAGCATGCTATTATGGCAGTCACTCACACACATGCAAGGATGCTAAAGCATAAACACTTACCGAGTATTCCGAGCCAAAGAAAGAAACTAATTAGAAATCATGCATGAATCCTAACTATGCTGAGATGTCTAATGCAACACATGCAAAAATGCAACTACAATAGGCTCGGCTATTCTAAGATGGCATATGAGATGCAACAATCGATACACGTATTCAACTTGGAATTGAAATACAATGCAGTTAGCATGATGCGCCGAGCCCGGTAAATGCAATACAGATAAATGAATGCAAACATGCGAACATATAGATGCTAATTGAAACATGCCCTAAAACTAACCATCATAAGCTGGTAAATAAAAGAGAGAAAGACGTGGGGTTGGAAGACATACATCACGAACACGCACACTTATTACAACATTGCCCTCATTGGAGGGTCCGAATAAATAATACACAACCGAATGAATAACAAATTACATCTAATTATTACACAACCCTAATTAATTAACAAACTAATTAAAATAAATAAGCTAGCGTGCAAAACATATGAAATGGACTGCCTCAGCTCGGTCTTGAATGACAAGGAATGCATGCATGCTCGAGTCGCCTTGCCGGAAAATTCATCGCGATGCCCCGATTTGCCTCTGTTTGTAACTGGTCCCAGAACACTGTACAAAACTCCAGAAGGCTGAAACTCCACCATGCTGCGGGGATACTACCGACCAGTTTTTGCTGCTGACTTCTGGTTTGCTGCAACAGAGAGCAAAAAAGGGGAATGGCAAAGTATTTTCAACATATGTGTGCACGACCACTCTCCCCGTCAATTCATAAGCTCTAGGGAGTGTAGTCCTCGATCCTCATGCCACCAATCACACATCTCAATGCATGATGGCCGAAGAGTCGGATTGCACGACTCGATGTAAAATAAATGCACATATAAACACAATAAGGCCTAAACTCCATCATGGGTAATCCAGAGTGTCGGCGACCGAGAATCGAGACACGTTTCATCACTTGGAGTACGAAATGTCCCTCGTTTCCCGTGTTTGGACTAAACCCTACTCCAAACACAATGTAATACACATGGCATGCATGAATGCAACTCTAACATGCAACCTAAACATAATGCCACTAAATGATGCAAACATGCAAATGATGGTATGCAAACATGCTACTAGCATACACAATGCTATGAAATAATCAATGGCATACTCAATGCACATGGAAACTATATGGCATACGCAATGCACACATGGAGACTAACAATGAAATGATCAAGGCATACACAATGCAATGGTCAAACATGCAACAACATGGACTAAATGGTATAAACAATGCAAGATGGACTTAAACTAAAATGAATGGGTCTCAGCCACACTCATATCAGTGGCCAAACATGATGAAATTAAAGGCTTCATTCAAACATGCCCAATGCAAGGGACCGAACTTAAGGCATCAACTGCCACTCTACCAAAGCATGGCAAGGGATAAAATATGGCATACAATCATACATTTTTCAGCTCTGAAATGACATGCAAGATAGTCCTGAATCATGCAGACACCTCACACAATGCATGCTAGATGGCTCGAATACCGAAACTAGTGAAGCGCATTACACTAGAGGTACACAAAGCAATGCACAAATGGCCAAACCAGCCCCAAAAAGACCCTAGGCAGGTCCAAGACAGTGGGAAGATGGTCTAAAATGATGGTTCGAAAGGCATGGAAATGAAACTCATGCAATGGTCCAAAAACGAGACATACAAGCACGACTCTCAAACGCATTTAAAGAGTGGAAAACATGGGAATATGGAATACGTGTAAGCTCTGAAATATGATGCACAATGGCCCCAAAACATGGAAAGACTTCAACATAAGCATGCAATAGGCTCCAAAACTCAAAGCTAGGCAAGGGTATTGAACTACAACCATGCATAGAAAGCATCATTCGACCATGAGGCATAAAAACAGTGCTAAGATAGTCCAAAACATGCACAAAATCAGTTTAAAGCATGGCCAAAAAGTGCTAGAATCAAAGGCCAAAATAGCATGCAATGTAAGCTAGTAAAGAGGATTTGCACTACAAGCATATGAGGCATTTAAGAGGTCACTAAACCAGAAAAACTCAGAGGTATGACATGCCAAATAATGCCCAAAAATGCACTGAAAAGTGATCAACACATGCAAGAATGACATGCTTCTTTGATAGGCTATAAAGAGGGTTGTTCTACACATGCAAGATGGACACCCAAAATGGAAAAATGGGCTCTAGACAGAGCCTATGCAGGTCCTAAAACCCACCAAAAATGGCCTGAAACATGGCTTGGATGCATGAAAATAAGGGCTCCTTTGTTAGGCCAAATATGCTAGTAAACAAGACAAGAGGTGAGAGGGTCACCCCTCTCTGATTTTGGTGCTCAAAACAGCATACTAGCCACTGAAAATCTACTGGATTTCAGTGGCTAAGAGACCAAACAAAGGTTAATGCAAAGGCCCTAAGGCATGGCTCAAAATAAGATGAAATGAAGCATGCAAAGGGGGTAGACGACCCCCAACAGAAAAATGGTCTTAAACAAACATGTTAAGGACCTTAAAATAAGACTTTTTCAGTTTATGACAAAGCCCAAATATGCTTGCACGTATAGCTAAAACAAGGATCAAAACAATGCTAAAAAGAGGGAACTAGTGTGTTACCCTTGTAGCTCAGCAAGGCCAGCAACCTCTGGACCAAAAACTCAGCCTTTAACCTCTGCAAATGACCTCCAAGAAGCTTAGGTTGGTGTTGGAGGTGTTAGGCTAAGGGTTGATATGCAATGGTGCAAGAACAAGGCCCTTTTTGATCTTGAATGTAAAGATATATAGAGAGAGGTATATATGCCTTAGACCATAAATTCTGAACCTTTGCTAATGAGGGAGAGAGTTCCTCTTATAGCCAAAGGGGTTCAAAGCTTCTTCAAGAAGCCAAAAACCAAGTTTGAAGATCCTCCATACACGTGTATGGAGGATCAATTCTGTGCCTTCCAGCTGGCACAGCTGGTAACAACTCATAGAGACAAGACATGGGGGAGTAGGCCGACCAGTTCAAGTGGTCGGCCGACCACTTGCCCTGGTCAGCTGACCAGGTTCAAAAGGGTCAAGTCTCAAAAGTTGGTCGGCAGCCTCCTAGGGTGGTCTCCTCACTCAATGCAAGCTAATGGTATGATGGGAGACCAGCAATTATGGCCCAAAAGTGAGGGAGACCAACTACCTATCAAGGAAACCGACCGACGGGGGAAAAGTGGTCTCCAAGGAGAAAAAGTGGTCTCCCACCGTTGTACCACTTTCCAAACAATGAAAACAAGGTCCATGCCAAAAATGAACCAAGACGGATGCAAAACGAGGGTTCGGGGGCCAAAACGCGCAGCTGGGTGCCCCGAAAACTGACTGTTAAGCATCGAAAGTGGCGTGCGACCACGAAGGTGGTCTCCCGGTCACAGTGTCCCTCTAGAGAGAGGAAACAAGGTATGTGCCAAAAATCAGAGCAAACGGAGAAAGGTAAGCGGTCCCGAACCGAGGCGCACGGCCGACGGCTCCGAAAATCGAAAACTGGTCTCCAAACGGGAACAGTGGTCTATGACCACGAAAAGTAGCCTACGGACACTAAGAGATGGTCTACGAGACCTGTCCCTTCCTTTGGAAGAGAAAACAGGACCTGGTTCGCAAACCGAGGTAAAGCACAAAAGGGTCCCGAGGTCCGGGGGTAAGGCTCTCAGTCGAAACTCCGAAATCTCAGGACGAGCATAACATGCGCAATCACCGAGCGCTCAATCAATGACGTCTGAGTCTTAAGGTCGTGAATGGGAAGAGAGTCACCATTGCCAATAGTAACTTGGTCAAAACCAGAGTAAGGCTGATAGGAGTTTAAACGATGAAGATCATTTGTCACATGTTCAGAGGCAGCAGAATCCGGAAATCAAGGAGTGAAGGGCTGAGATGTAGTATCATCAGTCATGGAGGCAACATAAGCTTTGGAATGAGTTTGGGAGTGAGATTGAGGAGAAAAAGATAACTGTGACTGAAAATCAAGATCCAGTCAATGCTAGCAATCCAAGGCAGAGTGGTTAGGTTTACCACAGATTTGACAAACAGAACCAAAATTTGATCTACCATAACCAAAATCTGATCTATCGGATCTGCCACGATTTGAAGATTTGCCTGGACCAGATCTGTACAACCCTCGGTAGGAACCTCTTGAGTCATGGCGAGAAGAACCACAATTATTGTGATAAGAAGTGAAACCTTTGGATGATGGAGAATCCTTCATTGTTGCATAGGCAACAGTAAGAGCAGAGGTCTGCTTTATTTTTCCTTCAATGTGAATTTGTTCTGAACATAGTAAGGATGAAAGCTCATCCATAGATATGCTCTCTGATCTTGCTCGAATTACAGTTTTGAATGAATCATATTCCGCATGTAAGCCATTCAAAGTAATAAGAACAATGTCTTCATCTTCAAGAAATGAGGAAGCAATGCTAAGTTGATCAACAAGAGTTTTAATGCTTCTGAGATATACCTCCATTGAGTCAGAATTTTTCGAGACGGAATTTAATTTGTTCTTAAGCTGATGGATATGCGATCTTGACAGAGTTGTAAATCGTTTGCCTAATGCAAACCAAATCTCTGAACTAGTTTGAAAATGAAGAACAGTGGTGAAGATAACAGGTGAGAGCGTGGCTGTAATGCAGCTTATTAAATTTGCATCAATCATCTTCCATTGAAGTGCTTCAGGATTGCACATTTCTACACCAGATGAATTGCAGATACAGTCCTCTGGACATGGATACGAGCCATCAACAAACTTCAACAGATCGGTAGCGCGAAGAATGTTCTTCATTTGATTGCTCCAGATAATGAAATTTGTATTATCTAGTTTTACAGTCACAAGAGAACTCAGATTAGGGACGAGCATGTTGAGATTCGAAGAGATTGTAGTTGAAGACGATGTTGAAGATAATGGAATCGTCATTGGAGATGACGCCATTAGAGAGATGCTCGTTGTAGCTTTAATGCTCTGATACCATGAAGAATTGTTGAGTTTGAATATATTTTCATAATATCCTCTGCTCACTTACAATGATATATATATATACATATCAGATACAATGCTAACAATCCCAACTAACTAACCACCTCTAACTAACTCTGTTATAACTAACCACTTCTAACTAACTCTGTTACAACATGATGCGCTGGATTATGAGCTGCTGCAGATGGTTCGCTATCATGGGGCACATAAGGTACTATTGGTGGACTCACTAGGACACTTGAGGGTTGAGAATCCCTCTTTGACATACTCTCCCTTGTGACCCCACTATACATGGGGTCATTCCTAGACTCACTCTCTCTCCAAAACTCTACCTTGTTGTCTACCAACCTCCCGCTCCTAAGGGTTGTGATTGCTTTGGCCTGTTCATGGTATTTCTCAACGGGGTTGGCAGGGTCTGCCCCATATTGGCCCCTAGGATTATTCACTGGCTGACTTGGTAAACGTCCCTCATCTCTCTTGATTACTATTTGAGCTAGTTGCCCCAATTGGGTCTCTAGCTTTACAATGGATTGTGTGTGTGAATGCAACACTTGACTATTCACCTGATTGTTGGCTTCTAAAGTTTGAAGTGCACTCAAAACCTTTCCTCAAAAGTTGTGTTTCTTTGAGGTGGCGGAGGATGTTGATATTGCTGCTGGGGATGACAGAAAGACTTAGGCACATTTTGCCTGTGATTTGACAAGAAAGAGTTATTTGGAGCTTGAGACCTTTATGAGAAATTGGATGATTTCTCCATCTGGGGTTGTAAGTGTTTGAATAAGAATCATTTCCCGATTTGGAGAACCATTGTAGAGCATTAACCTGCTCTTGCACAAATTTTGGGAGGGGCTAAGGGGCATTCACTTCCAAAGTGAGTTGGGCATGCACAAAGGGCACACTCCTCTTGAAAAGTGAAAGATTGGACTAGTATTTGCCCTATAGCTAGAACTTGGTCTATCTTCCTAGACAAAGCTGTGACTTGGTCCTGAACATATACATAATGTCCAACCTCATACATACCACCTCTCTTGGAATTTCCAATTAAAATGAGTGGTGCGACACGAACTAGTTGTGGCATGTTGCAAGGGATTTTCATAAAGGGTTTGAAAAAGTTCCCATGCCTCGTTTTTAGTTTTATTAAGAAACGTCCCTCCATAGGAAGCATTAACCATTTGACGATTTCTTTTGGATATACGATCATAGAAAGATTGGACTAATTGCTACTTGGCCACATCAAGATGGGGACACTTCCTGAAAGTATCCCAAAATTTTTCTCAAGTTTAATGGAATTGCTCGCCATCAAGTTAGGCGAAACTTGTAATAGCTCGCCTCACTTGGTTTGTCTTACTAATAGGAAAGTATTTCTTGAGAATCTTATGTTGAAATTGCTCTCAAGTTGTGATAAAACTAGTCTCTAAGGAATTGAACCATTGTTTGGCTCTATCATTCAGTGTGAAAGGAAATAGGCGCAACTAGAAGGCATCATCTGTGATTGTTGCACTCTAACCGTAGTGCAAATCTCCAAGAACTCACTAAGATGTTTATAAGAGTCATCATTACACAACCCGTGAAAAGATTGGAGCATCTAAATGAGCTGGGGTTTTATCTTAATTTTAGCTATCACGGCAGGCAACTGGAGATAAAATGGGACTTAATTGGTTGGGGTCTTTGCTCTCGCTCAGCCATTATAAAACAGAAAACCCAACCCAACGTAACACCAATGTAACAATATAATAAAAATAAAAGGGCAAGAATTCACCGTGATTGGATACTAAGAATTTTTTCAAATAGCCTTATGCTTTCTTTTTTTTTTTCTTGAATTTTTTCTGTTTCCTTCTTAGTTATTCCACACTGAATTTTCACACTTTCACTTCTACTACATCTGCAAAGAAGAAATTGAGTGATAAAAAAATAAAAATAAAATAAATAAATAAAAATAAACCAAAATGGAATTCAATTTCTAAAACTGTAATAACCGTAATCAATCTCCGGCAATAGCGCCAAAAATTGATGGCTTACTTTGATGTAGCAAAGAAATTTTAATATTTGTAAACAACACAATAGCACGAATTTGTAGAATAGTGACTACATGCAGATATCAATCCACAGGGACTGTAAAGTTATTATAAATTTTAGAAATCAATTCTAAATTAATTCAACAAGGATTTTAGATGAAAGAAACTAAATTAATTGAGAGCTTAAATAATATAAAGCAATGTAAAATTAGGATTAAAGTTGAAACCGAAGGTCTTGGGGTGATTGAATTCACCACTAATCTCCTAACTATGGCTTATTAATTCATTTCAAGAGAAATCAATATTATGATGATAATAATGTATTGTGACTACAAGACCCAATAACATCGCCAATAAAATTAATATGTTCAAACTACGAGCATGAATCATCATCAATCGGCACAAAGCGTTTACGCTAAACTACAGTCATAGGCACGCCTTGTCTTCCCTAGGTATGACTCATCCAATAATTTCAATATATTCACAAGAATCACTATTGTATGACTATGTATTTAATATCACAGAAATTAAATACATATAAAGTTGAATAAAGAACTTGTTTGCATAAAACCTCTAAAAAAGTTATACAATCATCATCATATTACATCAATCTCAAGAAGGAATATAAAATCCTAGTTACTTGATTGGGTTTCATCAAACCCTAAGATGGAGAGTTTAGCCGATCATGATTATAGAAGAAATCTCCCTGTTGAGTGTTGATTCCATCTTCTAATCATTGCTCCTTTCTTGAATCCCTTTTTCTCCTCTCGTTCTCTTCTCAAAATCAAGTTTACGAAAGTCACTTTCAAAAGAAGCCAGCCACCCCTTTTGTCTTGAACATAATCCTAAAATTAGGTAAAATTCATAATAGGTTGTGCTCAAGCACATTGCGTCTGTGCTCCAGTACACAAGCGCATAATATTTTTCCTTCTGCAACTTAAGTGCTCAAGCACTTAAACCCTATGCTCGAGCACAAAAGGGAGGCTTGCTTGCTCTTTTTCAACTTTAAGCACTTTTTTTTCTTTAACTTGATTTGGACTTCAATGCATGATTCCTCAAGCTCTCAAAAGCTCCAAATTGATTGTCATTTAGCATCATGAGCTCGAATACCTACAAAGAACAAAAATGCATTAGAACACATCAACTAATTAGAATTCAAGGGTTAACAAGTGCCCTTTAGGTTAAATGCAAACATTCAAGCACTTATCAGCGCGCTCTCAGCTAATGACCTACTGATTACACAACATAAGTAGCACCACAGAGGATCTTCACTCTTAATGTTTTGATTAAAATAGATCGTTCTCAAAACAAGCCTTAAGTATATCAAAACATTTAAAATTTTATATACTCTCAAATGAGCGGGCAAATATCAAAAGCTTTTTTTGAGACAATTCACATGTGCACATAAGCAAATAACACACTTGAAAGAGTAATTGATGCCTTGAAACCACAAATGGAACTTAATATATACTATTATATAAACCATATAAGGTTTTCAACAATATTTTAAAAATAGGATCGATGAATGAACTGAAAAATAAATTGGGCAAATGGGTCACCGATTCAACCGTCAATTCAAACTCGATCAAACTGTGACATCATAATCAAGGGTAGAGCCAGAACTCTAGGATTGAGGGGCCGCCTAAGGAGCATTATATGTTCTTGCATCTCTTTCTGTCTTTCTTTGAAATTTCTATGTTTTTATTGTCATTTTGTCTTTTTTTATTGTCATTTTATTTTTTATATATCAATTAATCGGTGGCTTTTTAAAATAGCTAATAAACTCTTGGTTAGTGTTTGATTAATTAGAATGAATAGAAATGTAATGATTATTTTGTCAGAATATCATTTTCATGTTTGCTTCTTAAAAAAATGATATAAAAAATATTATAAATTAAATCATCATCATTTATTATTATAAGTAAATGATCCTTTTAAAAAATAAATGAATGAATGACTATTCATTTTTATTCCACTCTCATTCTAGTGAATCCAACAATACCTTAATTTTTTTTCTCACTTTTTGTTGTCATTACCTTAATTAGTGAATAAAATTATTTTTTATGATATCTAAACTGACTCTCCACCCATTTAAATATTCTTGCTTTCATTTTAAAATTAATACAAAAACTTTATGATCTATTTTAGATCAGCCTTTATTCCTTTTAAAAGCCTTTGGTGCAAACAATGGAAGATGTCCCATCATTAGTGATACAGAAGAAGGCCAAATGTCAATTAAAACTGGGCACAGCCAGTAGATTAGGAGGGACCATTGCATTAGTGCCATCTATTATAAAATTACTATGCATAAAAAATATATATAAAATTTCATAGACATAATGATATGACTTAATATACATCATTTATTTTAAAATAAAACACATTCAAAAATGATATTTATTTAGCAAAATAACATTATCACATTATTCTTATGCTTATTCTGAAATACATTATCACCAAAACAATGACAACAGAAACAAAAACAAAAAAAAAAAAAAACCAAAAAAAAAAATTTACGCTAAAAGCGTGGTTCATAACCACGATTTTAGAAGAAAAAAATTTTGGCCAAAAAGCGTGGTTCTAAAGAGCGAGTTCCGAATAAAATCGTGGTTAGTAAAAGCGAGTCCTGAACAAAAATGTTTTTTGATAAAATCGTGGTTATAAACAGCGAGTTCAGAATAAAATTTTTTTTTGATAAAATCGTGGTTAGAAATAGCGAGTTTAGAAAAAAAAAAATTGGTTAAAATCGTGGATTGGAACAGCGAGTTCAAAAGGAAAAAAAATTAATTAAAAGCGCATTTTGTAACCACGATTTTAAGATTTCCCCACTTCCACGCGAGAGAGGTGTATATGTGTTGAAATCGTGGTTCACAACCGTGATTTAGCCTATTTTGAGAATTCTTTCAAAACTAGGCTTAGTTTGGAAATTGACTTACTATTTTGACTTATATAGAGAAATGCCCCTGGTTTCGCATCGCTGCATAACAAAACCATCAAACTCACCTCATCAATTTCTCTTTCAACTAGTAAACGGTGGTGTTTGGTGTAGCTGTTAAAACAGATTATAGATTATAGCTTAACAGATTATAGATTATGACTTTAATCAGAAGCGGTTAATCTGTTTGGTATAGCTGTTGGATTATAGATTTAAGTTGCTGAGTAGTGTTTGTTAAATAAGCTGTGAAGTAGCTTTTTCAATTAATTTTTATTTTTTATTATTCACTATTTGTCTACATTTTTCATAAAAAATAATAATAATATTTAATAGTCCATTTGAGTCTTTTTCTATTTTTAAAAAAATAAAAAATAAAAAAATCTAAGAGTATAACCGTGAATTAACATGTCCACAGCAGAAGCTGATAATCAGAAGCAAGGGGTGAGCAGCTTCTCAGAATCAGCTTTTTTGACTTAAAATAAGTTGTTAGAATCAAAAGCTGTTTGAAATAAGTTTAACCAAACAGTCCAAAATAACTTTTTAAAAGCCAGAAGCCATAAGTTGGCTTAAAAAAGCTGCACCAAACACCCCCAACATTTGACGCTTATTTTCACACCATGTTAAACAGTAATACTACGAATTTTCCTTTATTAATTTAAAAGTTATTCAAAAATTTTATTTTATGATTTAAATTTATTGTACACATATATTTTACACTATATAAATTAATCTCTATTATATAATCACCTACTCAGAATTTTTTGGGTGAATTAATCTGAGACCATAGACTTATTGATGTTATTCTTTCATAAAAAGTTATTAAAAAAATCTCTTTCCAAAACAACCTTGAATTTTTAAATAATAAAAATATATATACATACTTTTTAAATTTTATTATAAATTAATAAATGATGGAAAATTCTTTGGTCTTTAATGCACACTGTATGTAACTCTACCACAAATTTAAGTAAAATTTCACGAATTTATGTTAGTGATTACATAAAATATACAAGTTGAATATAAATTTGTGTAAGTCTTAAATTTTTATAAATTTACACTAATTTGTGTTCAATTTACGCATTTTTATGAGATCACTTATTTAAATTTATAAAAACTTACGTAATTTTGTGTTAGGATTGCATAGGATGTATATTACACACTGGAACATTACCTTGATATGACATGTAATAAGTGAATGTTTTTTTTAATTTTTATAAAAAGAGGTGTAAAATGATAGAGAACTAATACGACCTAAATAAAATAAAAAGATAAAAAAAAATATGTTAAAGTAAATTATGCCAAATAAGCTAGCTCCATAAGCAAGTACATGTGGTGTCTCTACGTGAACTATATTAGTTAAAATAATAAAGTTTAATAGTTTCTTATTTTAATAGGAAAAAAAGATGAGTGCAATAGGCCAAAGCTACCAATTAACTTCGTAGGTCACACAAAAATTTGTAAAAAAGTTTATTTATTTATTTATATGTATATTTTTTTTTTATAACACTAGTCTAAAAATAATATTATATAATGGTGTTATTTATTAATAAGTTCATTATGAAATTATACAGTTAAAATAATAAGAAAAAATGTTCGGTGAACTTTATTTTCATTCAATTAACTGGACTAATTTGATTAGTGAACTTTTACAATTCACTATTGTTGGAAAAAATGATTTTTGGTGACTTTAATGTGAAATTAAAGTAGGTCTCAATCATTGATTGAGGTGGGATTAAATATGTTTAGATTCTTTGTAACAAAGTTTTTACATCATAAAAAGAATGAGCAACAACCATTGAGCATTGAATGAGAAATTATCTCATAAAGATGGCCTCATAAATGAGGTTTTGAGAATTGTGTATAACTACCAATCCCACATTGATTGTAGAGGAAAACTTTGATGGATATTTAAGCCTCAAGATTATGAGAAGGGCATAAACCCTTTGGAGCATCCAAATTTTTTAAAGGAAGAGAGTTATGGATATTTCAAGGATGGGTTTGGACCAAGACTATGGTCCAAATTGGTTGTGGCATAATTGCCACGCACAGGCGGGTTCGTGGATCTTGGATCTTGGGCTTGGGCTTGGGCTTGAGGGAATGGGTTAGATTTGGGTTGAGCCGGATTAGAGGTCCACCAACATAAACTTTTTGGGCCAAGTCTACTACAAATATATATAGAATATATATCTCATAAATATAACTGTCCCATCAGTTTTGGTCCATTACTCTAGCAGTTTTGCAAGAGTACTGGTCATTAGTGGCCAGCCTTCACGGCATTAGATGCTACCCTTCACGGTTGGAGGCTCCTCCTCTCTTCCCCATAGTATATAAAAGGAGACCCATCTCATCCCCCTTGGTTTTGTAACAGATTTTTTGCTTCCAGAATATACTAGTCAGTTTGCTTGTTCATATAATATATTCTTCATGTGTAAGAGAGTGCTACCATTGTCTTGGGAGACAGAATCCTCCAGCACCCACGGTGAGGCAGCTAATCTGTTTTAAGGACATTATGATATCACATAGAATTTGGTTTCATTCCTTGTCTTTCAACATATTATGTGTTACGTATTTTTGTATTATGCTGTAGAATGTAATATGGATGTGTTTAATGTTCTATCATTTACTTTAATAAATTATGAATCTATTTATTTTGTTTCGATTACACATGTTAGACTTATTTATTTTGATAATTTATTTAATTATGTTTTAATTTATTTGAAAGAGAAAAATAGAATCCAAAATTTATTTTGATGATTTATTTAATTATATTTTAATCAAAATTTATTTTGATGATTTATTTGAAAGAGAAAAATAGAAACAAAATTTATTTTGCCCCATTATTTCTCACTTAAACCTTTATTCTAAATGTTGTTAGAATGTATTTAATATTTGATTAAATCAGGAGTTCAAACAGCTCAAAACAAAGGTTCAAACAACCTAGCACAACAGCAGGCCAAAAGGTTCAAAAGGTTCAAGTGGAAGATATTTAAATTAGTAATGATAGAAGTACAACGGCTATAAATGGCTATAAAGGTTCAAAAGGTTCAAGTAGAAGATATTCGAATTTGTAATGATGGAGTGGAAGATATTCAAATTTGTAATGATGGAGTGGAAGATATTCAAATTTGTAATGATGGAGTGGAAGATATAAACGGCTATAAATTCAAATGATTACAACGGCTATAAACGGCTATAAATTCAAATGAAAACAACGGCTATAAACGGCTATAAGTTCAAATGAATACAACGGCTATAAACGGCTATAAGTTTCATTATATATACCAAAGCCTCTAATGTAAACAAGTTACAAAAAATCTGAAAATATTCTTTGATTTATAATCACTCACATCTATTCTCAGAAATTATACACTGAGCCTTATAGCTTTAAGCCCATCTTTCCTGTGTCAGATTTACAGAAAAATCAAAGTTTCATTTTATATATCTATCTTTGAGAGATATTTATTGTAAGCTTTCTTTGAAAGCAAAAATACCATTTCATCTTGTAAAAGTATTGCAAACATTGTGCTCTTGAAATCTTGAGAGTGATTGTGAATCACCTAAGATTTGCAAAGGTTTGAACTTGTGAAGTCTGTGTAAAATTCGTCGAGGATTGCTCCATTTGTAAAGAGGTTGTTTGCACCCCTGTGAAGCTAGACAATAGTGGAAAATCTCAAGTGAAGCTTGAGGAGTGGACGTAGGCCGAGTTGAAGCCGAACCACTATAAATTTGTTTGCCTCTCTCTCTCTCTTATCTCTTTATTTTATTTTAAATTGCCATAGCTATATTTCACATTTTTACTGTGTTAAAATCATTAACTAACATTGTTATTAAGACACTTGTTTTAATTATTTTTATTTCATTAATTATATTTATCTATTGTTTTATTAGGGTATTATTAATTTTAATTATGAAAACCTACTTCACCCCCTCCCCTCTCTCTCTTATGTTGTCTTTTGGGTAACAACACAATTTGAATAACAACTAGTAGGTTAGTAGTTTGAATTTCCTAACCTGCATGTGGGTTTTATTTCTTATATATTTATTAGAACTTTTTGTTCTCCTTTGAGAATTTCTTTATATTAATTATATGTTATATTTGATTTTCGCCATTATATTTGTAACTCATTAAGTTTTAAGATCGTGTCACCATTGTAAATATTAGATTAGATGAACAATCATTTTATCACACTAAATTATATAATTTGATTATGATAGTTTTATTCTGTTATATACTTTCTCGTCTCTCTCCATAATGAGAAATGATTTGATAAGTCTGAATTATTACGTAAATTGTCTGCCCATTTTATATTAAGGGGATACATAATTAATTTATATCAAACTTACAAAATAAAAATAAAAATTACATGCCCTATATAATTGAAGTAGCACATCACATAAGATAAATACCGAACCTATTAAATAATTTTTGGGTTAATTGTCACTTTATTCCCAAAATATAGATTTTTGTCTGATTTTAGTCACTAATGTATAAAAAAATGTTTTGATTTGGTTCCTCAACCGAACTCCATTTGTAGATGCAATTATAGTTGGGAGTTAATGTTAAAATTAAATTAAAAATTACTCTTTTATTTCCTAAAATATGTGTAGAGCGATAGAAATTTAAGTGCTAACCTAATTGATAAGATCACCTCGATTAGCCAAGTAAGTATAATTAAATGAGCATGGACCAAAGTCCAAAGAAAGTGGGTTAACCAGAAGAGCAAACCAAGGAAGTAGCCAAAGCAACTACAACAGCTACAAACTACCTTTTGAGGAAAGGCTCCACAAGGTGATAACAGCCTTTGGGGGAGGCCTCTCCTCCACAAATATAAACCAATGTTTGGCGCTGATAGCAAGCTTCGAAGCATTACGAACCTATGTTTGATAGCAAGTTCGAAGCATAAGTGACTTGGCAATGATAGTAGGCTCCAATGCCCACTGGTTAGAGCCAATAGCAGGCCGTAGAGATACTAATGCACTGTTGCAACCCTGTGAAGCCCTTAACTTTTGTAATCTCACTTGGTTTTGAATTACTTCAATGAAAGCTCTTGAATTCTTGTTTATTTACAATTTTAACCTTAGAATAAAAAACGCATCCTGATTGAAACCGTACGAACCCTAATCGATCTCGATAACTTATGAATCATTTCTAATATCCTAATAATAATTAATTAACTCTAATTAAGGATTGGTCACTCAAGACCTTAGGTTTCCGGTTCTCATTATGTTCACTGTTTAATTCGAAGCGAAAAAAATTTAACCGAATTGAATTTTCAAACCCTAATTTAATTAAATATTATACTTAAATACATGTTACAATTCATAAATTAAAGCCCTAACCCTCATATTTTAATTAAATTACATTTTGACCTAAGCTAATACCAATATATATACATATACACATTTGTACCTTTAGAGTTATTTAAATTTTTGTACACAAATATCTTCTAATTAGATACAATTTGTACACCCAAAAAAAAAAAAAAAGAAAAATCCCTCCAATTCACTTCACATGGCCGGCCACCCCCTACAGCTACAATTAGAGTGTACAAATTGAGACACATTCCTAAAATCGTGGAGTATGTTTTTGACCTAGGTACAAATTTGAATATATATTGATATGGGTAAATTACATTGATCTCCCCTGAGGTTTACCTTAATTAGAGGGACCTCCCCTGTAGTTTCAAAAATAACACTGACCTCCCATACTTTTGAAAATAATACACAAATTCCCCATTCCCGTTAAAAAAGCATGAACGATATTAACTTGGCAGCCGAATTGATCATAATACCCTTGAACCATATTGTGAAAAGACATAACTGACCCTTAATGTAAAAAACTCCCTCTCATTCATTCTTTTTCCTAGGGTTCATGATCAGAAAATCGAAGGAATGAGAAGAGTGAGCAACGAAGGAATGGAAGAGAAGATCATGGCTTAGGGATTTTGTTGAAGATCTACTCCGATTATCTTTCACAGTGTATAGTGTGAAAGATTTTAATCAGTTTGTTTTGTTATTTACGGCTTCCAAGTAAGTTCTCTAACAAATCTGTTCAATAGTAAAATTTTTGAAAAAAATATGCGATATGTGGGTTTAGGGTTTACGAATGAAGGAATTTTTAGAGTTTTCGGGGTTTTGTTAGTGTAATTTTGAACTAATTTTTATGATTTCAGAGTTGTATTTTTTGGTATTTAGGGTTTTTTCTAGTTTTTAATCAAATATTGTAATTTTTTGGATTATTCAACATTATTACTTACTAGATTTGGAGTATAAGAATGTTTGTTAGATTTTATTGAATTATTATTGATTTAGGGTTTTTGTTAGATTTTGTTCAATATTGTATTATCTGTTTAATGTTATGAAAAATATATACGAAAATTGTAATTTTTTGGATTATTAAGGTAGCGTTTGGTAACGTTTACATTTTTTGTTTATGTTTACAAAAATTTTATAAACTGATTTTTGCTTATTTTTAGAAAAACATAAATTACAAACGCGTTGGTTTGAACAAAATGTTTAAAAAAATTTAAAAACATAAACTAAAAAATATGTTTGTTCAGGCCTAAAATATTTATATTTATTTTTATTATTTATGACAATAAGATCACACACATTATAATTGAAAAAAATTAATTAAAAAAATAATTGAAAAAAAAAATTAATTGAAAAAAAATTGATTAAAAAAAATGAAAAGAAATTAATTAAAAAAATAATTGAAAAAAAAATTAATTGGGAAAAAATATTTGAAAAAAAAATTAATTGAAAAAAAATATTAATTGAAAAAAAAATAATTGAAAAAAAATTATTTGAAAAAAAAAATATTTGAAAAAAAAAATATTTGAAAAAAAAAATTGAAAATAAATTATTTGAAAAAAAAATTAAAAATTGAAAAAGTAAACTCATTTTTTGAGTTTACGTTTTTTGCTCAAAATTTTAAACTGAGACAACCATTTATAAACCAAAAAAATTATCAAACAAGTTTTTATGGCAGTTTTTAAAATTTTTGTAAATATAAACTGAAAACTGAAAACGAAATAGTTACCAAACAGGCCATAAACATTGTTACTTAGTATTGTGAATTGTTCATTTTTCTCAATTTGTTTATTTGGTTGAATAATGCTAGCTTTGGAATTAGTTGAATCTGTTTTGCTAAAATTTATTGAATTGGGTCAATTTATTTATTTGTTCAAATTAAATGTTTATCTGTTCAAATTAAATGTTTATTTGTTTAAATTAGTTTTTAATCAAATATTGTAATTTTTGGGATTATGAAACATTATTACTTGCTATAGTTAGAGTATAAGGGTGTTTGTTAGATTTTATTGAATTATTATTGATTTAGGATTTTTTTTTTTATATATAGATTTTGTTCAATGTTTATTGATTTAGGGTTTTGTTATCTATTTAATTACTAATTCAGTTATGGCTACATTTCCTTTATTTGATTAGTCATCCATTACAAGGGTACAGTAGGCAGAGTATACAATGTGGATCTTGATACATATTGTCATATTGATTTGTTGAACGATGTATATGATTCAGTTCTTAGTAACATAGGTTTGGTTGAGGCTCTTGCTATTCATTTGTTCTGGATATACTTGGTACTGATAAGAAAAGAATGTTAGAAAATGATCTTGATGTACTAGATATGTTTTACATGCAAAGTGTGAGTAGAACAATTAACTTGTATGTAGATATTGTTCATTCTATTAGGTTTGAGGATAGACAAGTTAATGATAGGGATGAGGATGCTGTAGTAATAGATCAATCAATACAGGATGGTGATGGTGATGGTGATGGTGAGTACTACATGGATGATTTTGTTGGGTTTAGTGATAAGGACAAAGATTAGAATGAAAATGTGGATGTTGAAAATGAATCTGATAGCACAAGTAGTGAATATGTCTTAAGTAAAGATGATGGCTTAGGTGAAGATGATGGTGCACTTAGTGATTATCAATCAGGAGATGATACAATGGTATATAATGTTAATATTGATAATGACTTGGATGATGAACCTAATTGTATACCTAAGAGGATGAATTCTAAGGGAAAACAGTTTCATTCTCCCTATGATGATATAGAGCCATATTTGAATCCAAAAAGGGAAGTGGTATTGGAAAAGGGGATGATATTTGTAGATGTAAACAACTTTAGAGTTGCATTGAAAGATTATACAGTGAAAACTCCCTTCAAGATTGTGAGGCACGATAATGAGAAGTTTAGGGTAACTGCCACTGTGCTGTTGATGGATGTTCTTGGAGGATTCATGCATCTCTTTTTCTAGATGGAATAACTTACAAGATAAAAACCATAGTTCCCCAACACACATGCAATAAGTTGAACCAAAATATTGAGGCAACTTCAGATTGGATAACAAAAAATTTAAGCGACAGTTTTAAAGAAAATCCAGACATGGGGTTGGATACAATGCAAGGCAAATTGAATAAGATGTATGTGATTGATGCTTTAAAGATGCAATTGTATAGAGCTAAGAAAAGATGTAGAGATGAGATGGAGGATAATCATGGTAGACAATATGTGCTACTAGCAACATATGCTGCAGAGATTAAGAAGACAAATCCTGGTAGTTTTGTGAAAATCAATTATGATAACCCACCCAAGCCAATCTCAAAGGATAAACCTACACCAGATGAAGACGGTATAATCAATTCTAACCCAGTGTTTAAAATAATATTCATTTCATCTGAGGTAATGAAAACAGGGTTTGTTAATGGATGTAGACTCTTCATAGGGGTAGATGGTAATCACTTGAATGGTCCTTATGGTGGAGTGCTAATTTCAGCAGTTGCTTTAGATGGGAATAATGAGTTGTTTCCACTGGCAGTAAGAGTAGTGAAGTGTGAATGTAAAGAGAGTTGGACATTTTCCCTAGAACACTTGAGAACAATATTGAGTGATGCATTGCCCACTAGGCCTTGGAGCATCATATCTGATGGGCAAAAGGGTCTTGACAAAATTATGAGTGAAATCCTACTAGAGGCTAGCCATAGAAGGTGTTGTATGCATTTGTTTAACAACCTCAGAGCTAAATTTCCTGGAGTGATCTTGAGGAAGAACTTTTGGAAGGCAGCAAGGGCTTGGAATCAAAGGGCATATGATAAGGCTATACAGGCCATTCAAGGTATCTTAAAGGAAGCATATGCATGGCTGCAAAAAGTTCCTGTTGAAGTAAGGTTTAGGGATGCATTTGATGGCAGGATAAGAAATGATCATATCACAAATAACATACAAAATCATTCAATAATTGGTTGGGGATTTCTAGAAGTAAACCAATTCTGACAATGTTAGAGACTATAAGATGTAGGTTCATGGGCAAGTTTCAAATGAGGTATCAAAAAGTATTGCAATGGCAGTCCAATGTCATTTGAACATTAAAAAGAAGCTTGATAAGACCTTGTATGAGTTAAGAAAGTGCAAGTAGAGTATGCAAGAGAGCATGAGTATGATATTAGGGACAATGAGAGAGTGAGATACATTGTGCATCTAGGTAGGATGAGCTGTTCCTGTAGAGAGTGAAAGATCTCTGGGATTCCATGCACACATGCTATGACAGCCATCTCACATAGCAGAATGAATGTGGAACACTTTGTTCACCCCTATTACTCAAAGCAAAAGTATTTGATAGCCAATGGTGGGATTATACATCCAATATCAAACCACACTATGTGGACACTAATAAATAAGGAGCCTTTACAGCCACCATCTCTGAAAAGATTGGTAGGAAGACCAAAGAATTCCAAGAAGAGAACTGTTCATAAGCCTCCAGCAAGTACAAGTCAGGCCAAGAGGGCTTATACTTTGAAATGCAATTGGTGCAAGGAATTTGGGCACAATAAGAGGACATGTCAGAGAGGTCCAGTCAGGGGTCGCAGAGGAGGCAACACTTCATCTGGCAGAGGCATGGGTTCTTCATCTGAGAGAGGAATCAGATCTGTTGGCAAATGAGGCAACACTTCATCTGGAAGAGGGGGCGCTTCATCTGGCAGAGAAGGTACTTCATCTGGGAGAGGTAAAATTGAGGCAAAAGCAGAACTTTATCTGGAAGAGATATTTCAATTGAGAATACACATAAAAGCATCTTTTGTTTTCTTTGCCTTTGCCTTTGCATTTTTTTTTTTTTTTTTTGACTAAAGTATTTATGTACTAATTTTGGTTTGCAATTTATGTACTAACGTTGGTTTGCAACTCAGGATATTCCAAAAAGGAGCCCTTCAATGCATACTTAGTGTGTGACACAGGTCACAAGAACATAAGGTTAGTGTAGATAACTTCACTTTAGATTTTAGATTTTATTTACATGGTACAAATTCAAGCCTAAGTTGTTTTTGTTTTGTTTTGTTTTGTTTTTTTGTTGGTTTTTTTTGCAGATAACTTCACTTCTTAATGATGGTTTTTGGGTACATATGTGTGACAATAAACAGATACAGAATATATAGATAGTGCATAGTGCATAATGCTTATAGAATGATGCACCCACTTTTGTTTTTTTGTTGTGAGTATCTTGATCATACTTTTGTAACTATGATGTAGTAATAGATGAGGAGCATAGTGCTTAACTATGAGATAGTGATTTCTTCTTTTTGGGGGATGTAAATCTTTTATAACTCTTTTGGGATGTAACTATCAACTAACTATGAAACATCAAATGTACGTATAAAGCATTGATATTTGAACTTGTTTATATATATCTGAAGCACTCATAATTGGGACATCTGTTGAAAAGTTAATAGGTGTTGGAAAGTGGAGGCAAATAATTATAAGAGAGTGTATTGTTTTATAAAGGATGACAAGGGTATTTTGGGCATTGCATGTTTATTGTGGCTGATGTCACTGTTTTTGTTACTTTATTAACGTCCTTCTAATAACAAGGGGGAATTTGTGTATTATTTTCAAAAGTAGGGGAGGTCAGTGTTATTTTTGAAACTACTGGGGAGGTCCCTGTAACTAAGGTGGACCTCAGGGGAGGTCAGTGTAATTTACCCTATTGATATAAATCTAAGGTGCTTGTAACTAGCATGAATTAAATTAAACCTAAGCCTAACTAGATCATGTTTAACCATTAAGGTCCTAATAACCTTCATTCCATTATATTCACACCAAATCAAGGAGCTATTCAATTGAATTGGAACTAAGGTTATCTTAGACAATTCACACCATTTTTTTCTATAGAAACGCCACCACCCTCCACATTTTACATATCTTATACACTCACCTACACACACATTCAGCCCGAAGAGTGAAAGGAGAGGAAAAGAGTGAACCTTGATAGTGAAGGAGAGGAAAATAGGATAAAATTGTGCAAACACTTCACATAGCTTCAATTAAGCCACGACACAACCCTCTTTTCTAATTTTCTCATTCAAATACATAATTTTGGAAGTCCTTTAGTATCATTTCAGTTATGAAATTATGATGTTCATGTGTTTAAATTTGATGAGTTGAGCTTTGATTCCTCTTAGTTGTATTTTCCCTTAATAGATGCAAAACTATTTTTTTCTACTTCTATCTCACATGATTTCCAAAGGCACACCTTAAATCTAAAATTATGATTTTATAATATATTATTTAGCATGCTTTTATCACAATAGAAGTGAAAAATTATCCATGGTTACCCTTTTTTTTTTTACTTTTTCCCTTGTTTCAAGTTTTGTGCATGAAAACCGGTATTTTCAGCCCACTTTCAAAAATTTTACAAAAATTTAGAAAAACATCCTTAACCTCATTATTATATCAAAACCTTCCTTTAAGTGTTAGCTTTCAAGGAAAAGTTTTTTTTTATCGAAAAAGAGTGAACAGTTTGAGAGAAAATCCAATTTTAGTAACAGTCAACAATCCTGGACAGTGCTGGTGTATTTCTTAATTAACTAAAAATCTAGGAAACCTATTCCACTTATGAAAAATGTTATGAAAACTAGATGAAATTCTCTACAAACTATAGGAAATTCAAGTTCGGGAAAAATCTGAAAATGTTCCTTTGATTGTGATATTTGAAGTGCACCGAATCTGAAAATGTGCTTTTGTTGATAATTACATGCTCATAACTTCATGGATGTGCTTACTATCACTTGTTTATGTCTTGGCATCATATTTTCATATGTTATAGTTATATTCCTTACCACAATCCTTTAATGATGTTCATGCTTATGTAGAAATTATTATCTCAATAGCTTGTTCTAACTTTAACTTAAAACATTTAACTCAACGGGAAGCGTAATTGGGGTGGTAATTAGGTTTTGATCATTTGAATAATATTATGAGATAATGTTGGGCTTGAATTAAATTGGTTGGTGAGACGTGTTCCCTATTTGAAGTATAGTCTTGCACAAGTGATTATTTCGGAACCCTTGAATAGAAAAAGAGAGAATGGGTAAGGCCCTTATTTTTATCATCTCTTTTGAGATCTTCGGTTGGTGCTACACTATATGTAACCATTGTAGGCATTCGAGGTAAGGTCTGCAAAGCAGCAAAAAATGGGGCATACCAAATAATTCGAGTCCGATTCTTATGACTGAGAGGATGAAATCTCTTTGGGGGAATTTCTAGATTCTAGTGCCTAACATTGTAATCCTTACTTGTTTACTTGTTCACCATGCGTAAATATTCAATTCTATTCTTGTAAGTGTATTGGACTGGGAAAAAGAGATAGGGTGTGTCTGCATTTACAGGGCATTCCAAACTCATGGTGTTTTGTGCCAGGTGTTAAAGAAAATTTCGTGGCTGACGAGGAACTGGAGACTTTCAAAGATTACTGGCTATCATAGACGAAGTTAGAAGATGTTTTGTTTTACGTCCATCCGTATTTTCATCTTTTTGGAATGTAATAGTGATGAAACTTTGTGTTGTAATTAAAATTGTAACTCTATAATTATTATTTTTTATTTTTTGTTTTCTCTTATATATATATATATATATATATATATATATATATATCTTTTGTGAACCTATACCTATTTTCATTTTTCTTATGAGATCTTGTATCAATACCTCTTAAAATTTGTCAAAAAAATAGTTTTGATATCTAAGGGGGTTGGACTTTGAGGAGAGGTTATATTGATTCCTTCAACTTTCCGAGGATCTTACTTAGTTATTGACCAAAATGACTCAATAGTGACGTTATCTTAATCTCAACCCTTAGAATAGAATTTGGGCGTCACAAACCCCGTGACGATGGGAGTAGGGCAACTTGAGAGTAAGGGACTTCATTTCCATTACCTAGGTCATGGATCTGTCTTGGTCGCACTGGCAGGACCAAGGAAGCTCTCTTGGGCTTGGTATGAGGCACAACTCTTGTTGTGGCCCACGCCCTAGAAGGTGCCACTCTAGCAAGTACGCCTTCCGCAGTTCATACCAAAAACAGCACCTGCTGAGGTTTGTAACAAGATGGCACATGTTGAGGTTCATGGCAAACAAATAGTACATGCAGAGAGACACATGTCTACCAAAGCTTGGTGGTTCAAGATAGAATATCCTACAACACGCATCACTATGCTATTTGGCCATATCAGTACCAGGGAAAAGCTTATAAATATAATCGATTTCTCAAAGTTTGAGAGGAGAACTTCTTGGTATTTGGGGGATATGCTGCCTATTTTTGCATTGCTACATTCTCTTCTTGGACCACTTGCTCCAGCTTCATCCAACCACTCACTCTTTGGTTATCCCAGATTATGAATTCATTAGCATAGTTTTGCCTTTCCAAGTATATAATTATTATTGTTCATTTCGGACCTCCTACAGTATGCAATTTGTGTCATTTTAATCCATAATATTTAAATTGTGTAAATTTAATCCCCAATACATAAAAAGAGTGTCAATTTGATCCCCCAACTTATTTCGTCTTCCTTTTTTTATTTTATTTATTTTTTTTTATTTTTTTTTGCACTAGGAGTGTTGGAAAAAAATAAATACACATCATCAAAAATAAAAAGTAAAAAGAGGCAACATGTCTCGTAAGAAATATTCTAACTATTACAAGAAAATGTAATTTTTGGAATGCGAAAAGAAAATTGTCATCCAAGTTTGATTTTTGTGATGAATGAATCCCAGATTATGAATTCATTAGCATAGTTTTGCCTTCCAAGTATATAATTATTATTGTTCATTTCGGACCTCCTACAGTATGCAATTTGTGTCATTTTAATCCATAATATTTAAATTGTGTAAATTTAATCCCCAATACATAAAAAGTGTGTCAATTTGATCCCCCAACTTATTTCGTCTTCCTTTCTTTATTTTTTTTATTTTTTTTTTGCACTAGGAGTGTTGGAAAAAAATAAATACACATCATCAAAAATAAAAAAATAAAAAGAGGCAACATGTCTCGTAAGAAATATTCTAACTATTACAAGAAAATGTAATTTTTGGAATGCAAAAAAAAAATTGTCATCCAAATTTGATTTTTGTGATGAATGAGAATCCTTTTAATCAATTTTTTTGGTGACAGTATTTTTTTTCGTTAAAAATATATATATTTATTTTTTGTAGTGCATTATCTAATATGTTTCAATACATAAATAATAAAAATATACATAGTGGATAATTAGAATATTTTGTGAAAGAATTTTCATTTTTGTACTAGTGTGTATTTACGATTTTTATATTTTCCCATTGGTTCAAATAAAGGAGACAAAATTAAATCGGAGGATCAAAGTGAACAATTTTGTACTTGGAGGACTAAAAGAGGAAATCTTTAATGGAATTTTCTTATTTATCTTTAACTTTAATAATATTTACAAGTAGTTGGGTATCAAATCAAAACACTTTCATATGTTGGGATAATATAATTTTTTCTCTCACACGCGAGTAAATATTAAATGTAATGATAATATCACGAGATGGTATCACTATCTAATTAATATAATTTTATGATAAGAATTGTAGCATTATCAATGAGGACACGTGTTACCGTTATATGTTTTTTCTCTAACATAATTGATTCTTCACTCCAAAAACTATATTAATAAATAAATAAAATTATCCTAAAGACAAGGCTCCACTAGTCTCTCCGGTACCAGAAAAAACTATGTTTCCGGCTATCACATCAAAGAAGAATTGTGGTTCCTTCGAGAATATATGCATTATTTTTTCCCTTCTTTTACTTTATTCTCTTGTAAAATATTGGATAAATATTTACTTATTTAAGCATTATATTCCCTTTAAATGCATTTGTAGTTTATAACCACAAATAGATATAGGCATATATATGTGTCTTTTTTTTAAATGAATAATAATGTTAATATTTTGGATTTGATCAGGACAGTGGACAGTGGACAGTGGGCAGTGGCAAAAAGAATCAACTGTAAATGCATGAGCAAACAACAAAGTAGAAGAGATAGAAGAAGACAAATGGCTTTTTTTTTCTTTTTTGTTTTGTTTTTATTTTATCTATATTGAAATCTGTAGCTTGAGAAAAGAAAGGTCTTAAACCTTGATGGTGTGCAAAAAAATTTAACAAATTAAACCAACTTAATTAAAGAACAGATGGTTTTTTGAATAGCAAATTAGTAGGAGAAAAAAACTCTCCTCTTCTTCTCTTTTCATGATTTTCATCTCATCAAAATTTACATTTCCTGGACACTCTACATCAAAAACCCATTCCTACACCAAAAACACAACCAAGACAAAATCTAAGGACCAAAGAGAAATCTCTCTCTTTCCTCTCTCTCTTTCTCTCTCAAAATTGATTTCAGCTTAATAAACTGCACTTCACTGGGTTCTAAACCTGGTTCTCTGGATTTTCTTGAGACTCTGTCGCACCATGTATAGTTGTTGTTGCTGTTTCTGTGTGATCATCATGACCCATCTCTTGTTTTGGCTTCGCAATAACTTGAGCTTCATCTCTCTCCTCTTTCTTAGTTTTAACATCAACACCAAATAAAGAAGCTCTGCTACAAGAAGAAGAAGAAGAAGAAGAAGAAGAAGAAGAAGAAGACATGGGTGTGGCAAGAAAGGTAGGCTTCAAATTACCAGCCATTATCACAAATATCTTCTCTTCAAACACTGGCAAAACCTTGCCTGAATCCCCTGCTTTTTCGAGATCAGTGTCACCACTACCTTCTTCTTCACCATTCTCAGAACGACCAGTGTGTTTCCAATAAGAGCAAGCAAGGATTATGAGAGCGAAGGTTATCAAACCTAGCATCGCCGCCAGGCCCCCGAACAGGTACGGCAGCGGAGAGTGCCACGGCGACCGTACCACGGCGGTCTCCGGTGGTGAAAAAGTAGCCTTTGTTGTTGTTGTTGTAGTAGTCATTGTTGATGGTGTGTTAAAAGAGCCAACACTTATTTCTCTCTTTTCCTATTTTTACCTTTCTCTATGTTTGTAAGGTTTAAGGGAGCAAATGAGGCTTGAAAATTTTTGTTAAGGCTTGAAAACAGAGTGATGAGTAGATGCATTTATAACAACGGAAAGCAAGAGAGTGTGTATGTGTGCGTGTGAGAGAGAGAGAGGGGTGTGTGTGTGTGAGAGAGAGAGAGGGAGAGAGAGAACATTTTGCTTTTGTTGAGGTCATCGATGGATTGGGGGCCCACGTGAAACAGTACGGCTTAAGAGGAAACTCGGATATGTCTGGATAATTTCCCATTGGGTTTGCTTTATGGAGAAGGGGTTTGCTTTATGGAGAAGTTATTTTATGGTTCTGTATTTGGTTGGGGAATTTAGAAAAAAATTTAGAAAGAAAAAAGGAAAAAATATATGAAATTAAGTGAAATATAGATATATTTTATTCACATTTCATACAATTTTTTCTTTTCTCTTTCCAAATTCCTCTTCAAATCGTTCAACCAAACACAACTTTACTATTTTATGTGTATTGTAATTGGTAAAAATAATAAAATTTATAATTTTATATTAAGGTGTCCACCACAAAATAATTTTTCTTGTTTTATGAGACCAACAGCCAACTGAAGCAACCAACCAATGCCCTTGTTGCAAGTTAGCGTGTAGTTTTATCTTAAGGTGCAGTGAGAAAATGTCAGAGGTTTGGATCGATTGACCGGTCCTTTTAAGTGGTACGTCTGTAACTTTACTAACAAACTAATAACTTTAACTTCTTAGAATGTTAACCAAAAAAAAAAAATTAAAAAAATTGAACGAACCGACTAACAATGCTATCCCTTCCATCTGAAACTGTATGGTTTGATTTTTCAAAAACTGTTTTTAAATTAGTTTTCATTTATTTTTATTAAATTTTTTTAATATTTTGATAAATTCTTTGTGTTTTTAGATGTACCTAATCAAGATTCATTTAAAAAGTAAAACAAATTAGCTAAAACATTTTTTAAAAAAAGTCACTAAAAATAGAAGAAAATTCAAACAAAAATCTATGTGTGTTTTTGTGTAGTTTTTCATTTGTTTTTAGTGATTTTTTTCCCGTATTTTAGTTAAACTTTTTTTACTTTTTAGATGCAGCTAATTTTGATGTATCTACAAAATAAAAAATTTGAATAAAATTAATATGAAAAAAAAATTAGTAAAGATAAATGAAAACCCGTTTAAAAATAAAAACTGAGTATTGTAACCAAACAAAGCCGTAGCACATACAAATTTTCTAAAAATTTATATTTTTAAAGGCTAAATAGGGATAGATCCCTTTACAAATTCTTATAAGAGTTAAAGGATATTGAAAGATTGCATACTAGTTAAGGTTCTGAACTTCAAATTTTAGTAGGACAAGATTTTTTTTGAGATAAATGGTCAAAAATTCCCTCAAACCCTAAAAACACTACAACAATTTGAGCTTACGTCTATTTCTCTCTGTGTATTTCTCTCTCTCTCTCTCTCTCTCTCTACACCCTTTCAAACCATCACTGTCACTACCACTGATGTCGTTCACAATCACTGTCCAAATCAAAAACGAATCACCGCAATTTGTAATCACAGTCTAGTTCAAAATCGAGTGTCATTCACAACCACAAACCTATTGTTTGTCTCTTTCAGATCTGCTACCGCCGCTTCTAGATCTGTTACTATCGCTTCCAGATCCATCACTACTACCATTTCTATTTATTTTTTTGTTCAAAACAATTCGATTTTCCCTATCACATAATGAAACTTCATCGTTACAGTAAAATTTTACTTAGAGAAATTTCACTCACTGAGTCTAATTCTATTGCGAGAAATTTCACTTTGTTAGAGAGTCCTTAGAGAAATTTTATCTGCTAAGTCAGTGGAATCTTACTTCGCCAGAGAGTTGTTGAAAATAGATTGACAATAGTCACCAGAAAGTTGTCGTTGACGGTTAGAGCCAGTCATTGACGATTAGAGGTAGTCGCCAGAGGTCAGAGGTTGTTGCTGACAACTGGAGGTGTTGGCCAAAAGTAGCAATGGCTTTTTCGGTTAAAGGTGGTGAAATAACAAAACTTGATTAAGGGTAGGTTTGTCCAAAAGAGTTAGTGTCCTTAAACTAATGACCATATTTTAGTTGTCCTTAAACTACTACAAAATATTTTTTAGGGAGCTGAATTAAAAACCCCCATTTTTTATCATAATTTTATTCTTGATTACAATTACTATTAAGAGGGATTGACAAAAAATAATGTCATATGGTGTTGACTAAATTGACTCAAACTAATTGATGTGGTTGAGAATGTGAATAACTTAGATTGAGCGAGTTAGATGATAGAAATTGACAAATCAATTGATTAGTTGAAATATAATTTAAAAATTGTATACTTGTGTAACTGCCCATATGTTTAATTACATTGAACAATTACAAGAACATGCTCCACACACACACGTCACATAATTTCATTCAAAAATTTCTCTTTCTCATTGAACTACAAATTCCCTCGTTCGTCGTCCTCACATGAATCAGGCAAGTGGACACCTCAAATACATTCCAGAACATTAACATGTTAAGCACAACCCAAGTAATCACAAGGACTCTCATATTTTACTTATCAATTTTTCATTAAGTCAAAATCAAGAACCCTTAGGGTTATATATGAAAATTCGGGATTTTTCTTAATTCATGTGTATTTACTCACTATTTCATAATTGATTACACAACCCATAATCAATTTCACACAAGCACTTCATCAACAAAAAATCCACATGTATATATATATATATGTACATCATCCATCTCAATAGGTCCATACACCTTAAGATTCACACACATTAAACAGAAGTATAAATATACAAGGGTAAAGGTATTCTTACCTCAAGGGTTGCAACAAGAGAAATGAAAGTCCACGCGATAAACTTCCGAGATACCATGATCTAATCAATTCAAAACGTAACTCTTGATGAGGATAACAACTTTAATGAAGGCATAAAAATGGATTCTTGCTATAGATTGATGGAATCTAGAGTTTTAAAGCTAGGGTTTTTGGAGAAAACTGATAGATAGAGAGAAAGAGAATAAAAAGTGAGCTAAAAATGTGTTTAGATTGTATTTTAACTCTGCTGTCCTAAACAGACTACTCGAGCGAACTTTCCACCGCTCAAGCAAACTTTCCATCACTCGAGCGAAGTGCTAGAAATACAAAGGGGCCGCTCGAGCAAACTTTCCATCGCTCGAGTAGTAAACGCAAGGTCTTAGAAGTTTTGCAAAGTTACAGTAAAAATATTGGGAGCTTGCATTTTACGCTCGAGCGACCTCTCCTTCGCTCGAGTAGTCTCGCCTATAAACCTGTGAGATACTGGGAACTACAAATCTCTGCTCGAGTGACCAAATGACCGCTCGAGTGGTCACCTAAAATCGGCTGTTACAGCCTACCCCCTTAAGGAATTTCATATTCCTTGCCAAAAAGACACCAACAATTCCCAAGAAAGATGAATATCACAATAACAATAGCCGCAATCATTACCACTTCTCAAACCAAAACGAAAGCAAAGCTAATTTCAAACAATAACATAAGAATTTATATTTCTTTCATTTACTTCCTTCCACAACCTCCCATACAATAATTTAAGATTAAAAAACAAGCAAGTTTACATATCATTAAATAAATCAAGGTATTTTTCACGAACTTCAGCTTCTCATTCCTAAGTGACCTCTTCCACTCTGTGGTGATGCCATAACACTTTAACTAAAGTAATGGCTTTGCCTCTCAAAACTTGGTCCCGGGTGTCCAAGATTTTCGTCAGTCTTTCTTCTTAAGAAGCATCCTCATCCACCTCTAAATTTGTCCAACCCAAAACATGGGAAGGAGCAGGTTCATACTTGCGAAGCATGGATACATGAAACACATCGTGCACTCCGGATAATTGTGGTGGCAATGCAAGGCGATAAGCTACCTCCCCCACCTGTTCTATAATATCAAAGGGGCCAATGAACCTAGGTGATAATTTTTTGCTTCGCCCAAATCTTATTAAACCTTTTCTAGGTGATATCTTCAAAAATACATGATCTCCCACATCAAAAGATAGGGGTCTTCTTCTCCAGTTTGCATAGCTCTTTTGTCGACTCTGAGCCGTAACTAACCATTTTCGAATAAGAGCTATTTTCTCAATGGTCTCACGAACCAATTCTGGTCCGAGCATAGGTGAATCCCTTACCTCGGTCCAACACACCGATGATCTACATGGTCGCCATACAAAGCTTCAAATGGAGCCATTCCAATGCTAGCTTGGTAACTATTATTATAAGTGAATTCCGCTAAAGGTAGGTGTCTCTCCCAAGAACCTTTAAAATCTAGCACACAAGCTGTCAACATGTCTTCCAAGATTTAGATAGTGCGCTCGGACTGTCTCTCGGTTTGTAGGTTGTAAGCAGTGCTAAAAGTTAACTGTGCGCTCATAACAGTTTGTAGACTTTGCCACAACCGTGCAGTAAAATGAGGGTCTTGATCCAAGACAATACTTACCAGAACTCCATGAAGCAGGACAATCTCTTTAACATAAAGTTCCTCCAGATAATCAACTGAGTCCCCTATACATATAGCGAGAAAATGAGCCGACTTAGTTAATGAATCCACCTCTACCCAAACTGCATCATTACCTCCTTGTGTTCTAGGAAGGCCTGAAACAAAGTCTATAATGATATGTTCCTACTCCTATTCCGCGATAATCAAGGATTGCAATAACTTGGCTAGTCATTGATATTCTGTCTTGACTTGTTGACAAGTTAAACACTTGGACACAAATAAAGCCACATCTCGCTTCATACCCCTCCACCAAAATTGTCAACTAAGGTGGTGGTACATTTTTGTGCCTCTTTTGTCACCGAGTCAGGGTTTCCTAAATTTCCCAAAATAAAATATTTAGGTGGCGACTCTGTATCTGGCAAAGCAGTCCATGTTTGGCACTTCTTTCAAAAATCAGTTTTCCTAAAACGATTTGCCGGATTTGGACTCTTTGGTTCAGATTTAGAACCGTGACTACGAAAAGTCGAGTCCGAGCTGTAGCGAGGTCCCCCGCGGGCTTGTTACAAAGGCCCGAAACAAAGTCTATAGTGATATGTTCCTACTCCTATTCCACGATAATCAAGGATTGCAATAACTTGGCTAGCCATTGATATTCTGTTCTGACTTGTTGACAAGTTAAACACTTGGACACAAATAAAGCCACATCTCGCTTCATACCCCTCCACCAAAATTCTCAACTAAGGTGGTGGTACATTTTTGTGCCTCTTGGATGTACTGCAAGATGGGAGTGGTGAAATTCCCGAAGTACTTCATCTCTACATGATTCAGGTACGACAAGGTGGTCTAGATACTTAACATTAGAATCAGAATCTACCCTCAAACCCTTTTCCTCATTCCCTTGAACAATCTTCTCCTTGATTGTTCAACTTCCAAGTTACTCCGTTATGCCTCTGTAACCCAAGTAACAAGGGTCGGTTATGTAAGGACGGAAAACAAAGTGGCAAGCTCGAGAGATTCACTAAGATGCAAATTAAATTCACCCAAATCACCCAACATTTCCTATTTCCTAATTGCAAGAGTAGCAATGGTATTCACAGATTTTCTACTTCAAGCATCGGCCACCACATTGGTTTTTCCGGAATGATAATGTAATTCAAAATCATAATCCTCTAAAAATTCCATCTACATTCTTTGACGTAAATTCAAATCCTTTTGGAAAAATAGGTATCTAAGACTTTTATGATCTGAGAACACCTTAAATTTCTCCCCATACAAGTAATGTCTCCAAAATTTTAGAGCAAAAATAATCGTAGTTAACTCCAAGTCATAAGTTGGATAATTTCTCTCATGGGTTTTCAATTGGCACAAACCATACGCCATTATCGTTCCTTCCTACATAAAAACGCATCCCAAACCTTGCCTATAGGCCTCACAGTACTTAGTGTAACCCAAACCTCTTTTTGGAATGACTAAAATTGGTAGAGTGGATAATCTAGCCTTCAGCTCTAAGAAGGATTTTTCACATGATTCATTCCAAACAAACTCACTTCCTTTCTTGTTAGTCTAGTCAACGGAGAAGCTAACGCGGAAAAATCTTTCATAAACCGCCTATAGTAACCGACAAGACCTAAGAAACTGCGGATCTCAAATGCATTCTTAGGTCGCTCCTAATTTTGCACTGATTCGATCTTCGAAGAATCTACAGTAACCCTATTCTTAGAAACAACATGACCCAAGAATTTCACCTCGGAGAGCCAAAACTCATATTTCTCATACTTAACATACAACCTGTGCTCCCTAAGTAATTGTAACACAATACGAAGGTACACCTCATGTTCTTCCTCAGAGGGTGAATATATAAGAATATCATCCACAGAAACTACCACAAATGTGTCAAGATATTCTCGAAAAACCTGATTCATCAAGTTCATAAAGGTGGCATGAGCATTGGTTAAACCGAATAGTATCACGAGAAATTCATAGTGACCATATCGAGTACGAAAGGTCGTCTTCAAGATATATTCCTCATTCACGCGTAACTGATGATAACCCGATCTTAAATCTATCTTTGAGAAACATTGAGAACCCTTAAGTTGGTAAAAAAGATCATCTATTCTAGGCAACGGTACTTATTCTCTAATCGTGACCCTATTCAACTTACGGTAATTGATACATAGCTGCAAAAAATCGTCCTTCTTCTCAGCAAAAAGAGCCGGCGCTCCCTAGGGTGAAGTACTATGGCATATAAAATCCTTATCTAACAACTCTTGCAATTGCTCCTTCAAAACAAGCAACTCTGCCGAAACGAATCTATAGGGTGACATAGAAATGAGTGTCATACCTAGTACTAGGTCTATAGAAAACTCAACCTCATGATGAGGTGGTAGTTCAGTGAGGTCCTCTAGGAAGACATCTAAATACTAACAAACGACCCTAGGAAATACCCCTCATGTTTTATTGTTCCCATCATTCATCAAAGTTGTAAGTAGAGAAGTGAATTTGCCTCGACTATGAGAGTCATATAAAGGAGGTATAAGTCTATCAATTCTATCACCCAAAAAATGAAAATAGTCACCCCCACAGTACACACAATAACTTTCTCCCAATAACAATCTATCACATCACGATAAATGGACAACCAGTCCATATTGAAGATGACATCAAAACTCATCATATCTAACAACACCAAACTAAAAGGAAGTCAGCGGTCAGCAACTTCAATCACACACCCGCGGCACCTATGGTTCAATACCATCTTACCTCCAACTAGTGATTCTACCACAAGAAAAGATTCTAATGGTTTAGCCTCTAACCCCAACATGGATGCAAAAGTAGATATTATAAATGAATGGGATGCCCCCATACCTATCAACACATTGGCCCAAGTATTATACATAAGATATGTACCTCGCATCACCATTGACCCAGTCGATAGTTCAGATGCGATGATAGCATAGACTCTTCCTTGGGGTCACGGTTCACTCTATTCACCCCTCTGCTGATAGGCATGTTGCATGGATTGTGTAGAAGTAGCCCTATGTACAGCTCTAGCGCCTGTCTAGATTGAACTGGCTGATGAGTCTATCACTGGCTCTATCCTGCCTAAAATCCTGAGGCACTAGCTGTTCCGGCAATCTAGGGACAAAACTTCTTTATATGACCCGATTAGCCACATTGATAACAAATGGGCGATTGACCTCCACCTAAGGTTTGATTTAGAGGACCAGTAGAAGGTTGACGTGGTTGATTACCCCTCCGTGGACATGTAATGGACTTGTTACCCTGCTCACCACATTGATAACAAGTGATCCCACTTTGTCCCATACTATCCGTACTCTTTCTTGACATAGGATTTGATTGCATGGTCGATAACGACGGTAGATGAGAAGACGTAGAACTATTCGACTTTTTGGATACCATAGAACCCCTTCGAGATTCAGTAAACCCTTGTCTTTTAAGCCGCCGCATCTTCTCCTCGCCTTCAAACATGATCTCAACATGTGTCGCAGACTCCACCGACCTATCATATTCCCGAATCAAGTTTCCCATTACTTTCATCAAGTTTCCCATCCTTAGTCTCTTCTCAAACTCTAGACGTCTGTGCTCTTCTGTAGCCACCAAGTCAGGTACAAAACGAGATAAGCTCGTAAAAGTAGCCTCAAACTACGCCACTGAGGAGTCGGATTGTTCAAGTTCCTCAAACGTTCCCTCACAGTTGGAGGAAGGTATTTCTCCTTAAAGGTATATGAAAATGCCTCCCAAGCGTGCTCAATTCGACCTTTGGCATATTTTCACCATTGCCCCCCTTTAATTGATATCTGGAAAGCACCACCTGAAGTTCACCATCACGAATATCTAAAATCTCGAAGGATTTGGTAATTTGCTCAAGCCATTCATCCACCTTTAACGGTTCGGCATCATCAAGAAATTCAGTAGGATTTGAGAGGAAAAATTCCTTCTTCAAGAATGAAACTCTAGTCTCCCATTTGATAGTCCTAGTAGCTTGTTCAGCTCTAAGAATATCCATTGACTCCCTAAGAGCCCCAGCCATATCTTGAGCCAACGCTCCCATAGCATCTGGGGCAGCGACCACATTATTTTGACCCACTCCTTCTTGAGAAGGGATCTCTGGTTGAGCTGGGATATCCCGACCACCTCGACGAGGTCTGCCAGGACCCCTACCATGTCCAAACATCCTATATAAAAGTAGATGTGGACAAGATTAACTCAAAATTCATATATTAGTTAATCACTTCTCCTTAAATCTCAATCTCATTCTCAACACATAAGCACATAAACAAATGAAACACCTTCGGGTCTCTCTCCCAAGATATCAACTCATTCCACGACACTTAAAGATTTCCCGATGGAAGAAGCATTGATCAGATGCCTTTCCAAAGGGACTTTAATGAATGTAGTGAACACAAGTCATATCTTGTAACACCTTATATGTTTCATTCCATTGAACAATTACAAGAACATGCTCCACACACACACGTCGCGTAATTCCATTCAAAAATTTCTCTCTCTTTCTCTTTCTCTTTCTCTTTCTCATTGAATTACAGATTCAGTTTCCAAAAATTACAAGATACAGATCTCAGTTCAATAAGTTAGAGAAAGTTACAAAACAATACATTGTCCTCAGAGCTTACTAATTACATCGAGACATTTAGTACAAAAATTACAAAACCCAAAATAAAAGTAGAAAATGAGTTCGACAATTACATTCAACTTCAAGTTCACAAAAAGAATTAGGTAGTGTTTGGTTTACTTTTAGAATCATGATTTGAGAGTGGAGATGTATTTTGAGTTTGTTAATTGTTGAATCATGATTTGAAAAAAGAAAATTTGTTTGGTTATGAGTTTTGAATTGAATTTTGAATTTTTGAAATGAGTTTTGAAATAAGAAAATTTGTTTGGTTATGATTTTTGAAAAGCGTTTCAAAATTTAATTCAAAAACTTATAACTCATAACCAAACGCATAACTCAAAACTTTATTGAAAATTCTATTCAAAACTCATAACCAAACTCTTCTTAAAATTCAATTCAAAAAATTAATTATTGAAAAAAATAAATTTTTTATTTAAAAAATTCAAAAAATTATGAAAATATATTTTTTAAATATTAAAAATATATATTATTTTTTGTTAAAAAAATATTTAGCTAGTGCTTTAAAATCACTTTTGATTGTATATTTGGTTGGAATTTTGATTTTTTTTAAAATGTTTTGTTTAATTTTTTTTTATTTTTACAAATTACTATGACAAATTAATTTTATTTAAATTTTTTTTTGTTAATTTTAAATAAATGGCCAAGTAATTTGTCATTTTGGTCTAAAAAAAACAATTTCTATATTTAAAAAATATCAAAAATAAATAAATATATATATATTTCAAATAACAAGTTACAATTGCAAAAAAAAAAAAAAAAGAGCACTGTTCCGGTCAACTGGCCAGACATTTGGGAGGATGTCCGAGCAGACAATCAGGTAGAGCTAAAAATTCAACAAATGTCTGGGACGATGTCCGGGCAGACGACCGGGTAGATCAAAAAATTCAAAAACTCTCTGGTTGCCAAACATGTTTTCAAATGTAATTTAAAATGTGATTTGGAATCTTATTTTGAAAACTATAATCAAACAATGGGTTAGCATATGAGGGTGAAATCATGATTCCAGAATGGAACCAAAGAGAGTGTGACAGTTGGTTTTCGCGGACCGCTTGAGCGGTTATTTTGTCGCTCGAGCGAAGATTCTTAGCTCTCAGTAAGTGCCCTTTTACAGGCAAGACCGCTCGAGCGGTGAAAATGGTCGCTCAAGCGTAGATTTCATGCTTCTAGTATTTTCACTGTAACTTTGCAAAACTTCCGGGACTTCGAATTTACAGCTCGAGGGGTGGAAGTGTCACTCGAGCAATCTCTTTGAAATTTTGTTGGTTGCTCGAGCGAAGAAAAGTTCGCTCAAGCGGTTTGTTCAGGACAACTCACTTAAAAATCGGTTTAACTCATTCTTTCCTCACTTTTTCCAATTGCTCTCTCTCTCTATCACCCATTTCAAAACCCTAACACCCTAAACACTTGATTTATTCAATTTTTACCTTAAATCAACCTTAGATCCTTCAAGAAAAGTGAAGAGTAAGTCAAGTCCAATATATCTACTGATTGTTTCACTTTTTCGTCGGAGTTTCACGTGGATTCTTGTCTTTAGCTTCCACTCTTGAGGTAGGGGTGTATTTAACTTATTATACCTTTAATTTGAAAATCATATGTGGTAATTTCATTAGATACTCATCATATATGTGCATATATATAGGTGGATGTATATATATAGAGAGAGAGAGAGATGGTAGGATATGTGTGTATTATTGATGATTATTGTGTTTGTGATGAACATTAGCTTCAATCTCATTAGATGGAGGAAAATCCCTGAATTCTATATAAACCATAGTTTTGGAAATTGTTCAATAAAAATGGGTTTCTCTTAATTGATTTTAAAAACATGAAATTGAAGGTAATTGCTTAACTTTGAGGTTGAAATGTATGATTTTGAAATGCTTTTCTATATACACTTTGTCTTGGGAGATGATTGTTAAATGAACCATGATTATTATTGAAGAGTGAAATAGTGAATCGTGTGCATTGAAATCATTTTAGGGGAAAACATGAATTTGCAAATTCATGCATCATATGCATTATTAAATTTCTTTCATGCTACAATAATGGCGCGGACAGTGGAAAGTTGAAATGGAGTAAATTGTCTATGAGTCCGAGTAGTGAGTCGGGTTATTTTGAGTTGTGTATTGTATTTGGTACCCATGCGGGGGAGTCAAGGTGCCCAATTGCCCTGTCTGCGCATACTGCCAGACGAATATGGGAAAATATTTTTGGGTATCCGCGAGCCCGTTGTTTCTAAAGTCGGCAAATATTGAAAAACATGATTTTTGGTGTCCACGACCTTGCCATTTTTGGAGTCGGCAAATACGGAAGGGAAAAATATTTTTGGGTGCCCATCGCCCCGCCGTTTCTGGAGTTGGCCAATGTGGGCCTATTTTAAGGTTACAAAATCTATACTTGTCACGCCTCAAAATTTGGACAATTAAATATTAAATTAGGACTAAACCCCAATCAATATTTCATCATCCAAATCCTAGGGATGAAACAAAATTTAAATGTTCTCGTCTCCATAAGATTTAAGTAAATTTCAATGATCAAAAAAATACAAGGGATAAAAAAAATTAACAAACACAAACCAAATCATCCATCATAAATTCATGGCTATCTAATACCTCTAACATTAAAGTAGCAACAAATAGTCAAAACAACTTAAATAATGTAAAGTTATAAAATAACCTACAATGCCAAATTGTCAAAATACTAAGGTATAAATAAATAAGTAACTAAACTAATATCAATCCTAAACTCAAGAAAATACAGAAATCCGAGATACATGTCCTACAACCGTAGTTATTTTCCATTACCACCGTAATCCCAACTAATCCTGCAAAGGAAACTTGACTGCGCTTAAACAGAACGCACTCGAGATGCTAAGAGACAAAACGGGTCAGCATACAAGTACATTGGTATGAGTATAAGATTTGACACCCACGTGTCCACTAGACACAAACAAAAGTATATATAATTCTTGTTACAGGACAGGAGTAGTTCCACCCGCACCGAGATGAAGGGATAGTTTGCCGAGATACGGTGTCATTTAGTTTCTTGCCTATACATAACTAAATATAAATTGACTATAAAATAAAATAAAAATAAAATATGGTGGGTCGGCCCTGCATAAAAATTTAGTAAGACCCACTATTCTATAAAAAATAAAGTTAATATAATTTAATCATAAGTAAATTGCTG
The DNA here is from genome assembly GCF_004153795.1 of Camellia sinensis. NCBI lineage: Eukaryota > Viridiplantae > Streptophyta > Magnoliopsida > Ericales > Theaceae > Camellia > Camellia sinensis. Next base: position 743,370 of record NW_021026243.1, read on the forward strand.
AGGAAGTATAAAATCACACCGTTTCATGCTTAAATCATTCAAATTGACCAAAACTTGAAGAACAAAAGTTGTACAAAATCAAATTTTCTAAAAGGTAATGTGAAAGGATTTAGTAGAAACTGAACAGGTTCAGAGAAAAACTTGATATAACAACCCAGACGGAATTCAACCGAAAAATCTAAAACGAAAAACGAAAAACAAAAAATGAAACTTCCGTAAGATGATTTTTTTTAGAAAAGTTCAAAACACGAAAAGTGTTTAAAATAATGTTTTACTACAGTTTACGCAAAATCAATCAAAATGAGCTCTTTTCATGAGTTAAAACAGCATCTAAAATTTGCATTGCTAAAATGAATAAAAACTATTGTAACCAATATCATCCGATTATAGGTTCTAATCAATCTTTTTAGTAAAACGTTAAAATACAAAAGTTGTCTAGAATTACGTATACATGCCTTTACCCAAATTTCATAATTTAACGAGGTCGTTTACTTTTTTTCAAGATATACAAATCAAAGCAATTCAAACTATACCAATAAGTTCATATTTAATTCTTTGTACCTTAACTTTACCACTTTGGCCCTTCACTTCCGGCCTACACATATATCCCATGTGCCACCAGTATACCTAACACCGCTTTGAATCCCGAGTTTGACCCACACTCCCCAGCCGGTTAGCATGTACGTATGCGCGTAAATCAAAGCACTCTTCTACTTCTGAAAACGAGGCAACAATATATATACAACCCCTCATCTACTCATGAGAACAAACATAACAATGCCGAGCCTAAGGCATTCAAATCAATCTCACAATCCTCACTTTTTTTTAACACTCTTTTTCGCCAGCACTCAAATAAAATAACAATCCATGGAGTTATAGTGAAGTATAAGGAATTTATCTATGGGTTCCCAACTTATTTTAATTTCATATATTCATGAGTGTGATTACATCCATAAAATAAATATGCATAAAAACTCTAAACTTTGCATATACATCTAACCAAATAATGAAATCAATACATCATCTACATGCCAATACAAAATCAAACCAACATCAAATAAATAAATAAAAACAACGAATTAAACATATATCAAGGGATGTGGATTTTGCACTCACAATTTTTTTTTTTTTTTTTTTTTTTGAAGATCAAAGAATCACTTAAAAAATTAATAAAGCTACCAAAAAAAAAACCCTAAACCCTTTTGTTTTTCCTCCTCTTCCTCTCCCTACCATCTCCCTTTTTTTTCTTCTCTTCCCGTGGCTTTCTTTTCACGCCGCCACCAAACACAACACTCAAGTTTTTTTTTTAATCTCTCTCCCTCTCTCTCTCTCTCTCTGTGCTGCTACTAAACTCTTTGTTTCTTGTTTTTGCATTTTTTTTTCTTTTCCTAATGGCAGTTGCTATGAGTAAAACCTAATAACTATTATATTATATTATTATATAAATACAACATATATAAATATGCTATATAATATATAAATATATATATTGAAATTAATTTTATATAATTAAATGTCACATTAAATTATCATGTATCTATGCAATTAATAAAGCCAAAAACAAAATAAAGTAATAGTAATAATAACAATAATAACAACTTAATAAAAATTAGGGTCGCTACAATACCTGTGTATATATTTTTGAATTGCAGCTCTTATTTGGGATGCCGAAGTATATTTGCTGCCCATGAAAAGCTTTAATTTTGACATTCCAAACTCATTGATAAAGGCATCCATACACATACATCATAAAATTTACCAAATGTTGCATTGCATGATTATATGTTTTTCAATTAATGTTAACACTTGTTAAGTGCATTACCTATTGAGTTTTCGCTCAGCCCAAAGCTAACCAATTTCAGGAAATGAAGAAGAAGTGCCTCCTAAATGAATGTTTTGAGTTGAAGAAAACTTTTCGGATGTGAAAGTTTGTGTTTGAAATCATAGTTTGTGTTTGAAATCATAATATGCGTATGCCAGGGATAGTTTTTGGGTGACTATGTGTAGACATGTATTTTGATGTAACAAGGATCAAATTTTGAGGAAACGACGAACGGTAGTTGATTTTGTTGAACCATTCCTTACTTGTTGAACTATTTTATTTTTGTTTATAAATGTAATGAAACAATGTTCCAAAGTTTGGAAATAATTCAAAAGGGAAGGAATGTTGTTAATGTTATGTCATTACTATTGTGTTTCATTTTTGTTGTCGATCTTGTATTGGTAATGCCCGGATGAGAAGGGAAACACGGAGGTCCACTTGTCAGGGCGTTACATAGAGCCTTAGATTTTTTTGAAAAGAGGTAATCGTTTTCTTCTTCTATATTGATGGTTTTGGGACTCTTCATTTCCTAAAATTTTAGTAAATAAGAATGAGCAATTGCCCAGTAGAAAATAACTTTAACCAAGTATACAAACATTTGATTTTAATATGCATGACCTTTATCAATACTCATGGATTTTCACTAGTTTAAAAGTTATTACACAACACACAATTCAACATTCAATCTCCACATTTTCCATCCTCATACGGATGGCCAGTGGACACCCCAAACCTTCCACTTTCGTCGTCCTCACACGAACCGGCTAGTGGACACCTCATAACATCCCCACATTCGTCGCCCTCACGTGAACTGGGCAAGTGAGCACCTCAAACACATTCCTACATTCATCGTCCTCACACGAACAGGGCAAGTGGGCACCTCAAACACATTCCAAAACATTAACATCTTAAGCACAACCCAAGTAATCACAAGGACTCTCCAATTTTACTTATCAATTTTTCATTAAGTCAAAATCAAGAACAACCCTTAGGGTTACATATGAAAATTTGGGGTTTTCCTATCCAAGTATTCATTTTCCTTAATTCATGTGTATTTACTCACTATTTCATAATTGATTACATAAACCATAATTAATTTCACATAACCACTTAATCAACACAAAATCCATATGTATATATATATATACATCATCCATCTCAATAGGTCCATACACCTTAAGATTCACACACATTAAACCAAAGTATAAATATACAAGGGTAAAGGTATTCCTATCTCAAGAGTTACAAGAAGAGAGATGAAAGTCCATGCAATAAACTTACGAAATACCACAATATAATCAGTTCAAAACGTAGCTCTTGACGAGGATAAGAACTTTAATGAAGGCACAAAGATGGATTCTTTCTATAGATAGATGGAATCTACAGTTTTAAAGCTAGGGATTTCGAAGAAGACTGATAGAGAGAGTGTGTATGAAGAAATGAGCTAAAAAGGTGTTTAGATCGTATTTTAACTCTGTTGTCTCGAACAAACTGCTCGAGCGGTAAGCACATGGTCTCAGAAGTTTTGTACAGCTATAGTGAAAATATTGGGAGATCACTTTTTATGCTCCAGTGACCTTTCCTTCGCTCGAGTGGTCTTACCTGCAAACTTGCAAAATACTGGGAGCTACAAATCTCTGCTCGAGCAACCAAATGACTGCTCGAGCGGTCACCCAAAATCAGCTATTACGACTCGCTTACAAACTAATCCAACATATCTATCTGTATATATAAAATTGTTTTGTCCTTTCCCATAGATAAACCATTCATAATCTTAAGAATATTATTAACTGCAAACACATACCTTTCATTTTTATCATGTATTTTTCTTAATTTAATTAGTTTGTATGTTTATTTGTAAAAATAATATTGAGTAGCATCATACATTTGATTAATGTTACAATGGAACCTGTCTGAAGGTACTACGCTTTACCAGCCTCACCAGAGGGTAATGGACCCCAATTCACATATTACCTAGTGTAAATCGAAAGGGAGATGAACCATCTGTCAAGGCACCACGCTTTACCGGCCTCCCTCAGTGAGAAATAGACCCCCAATCCACATCACACCATTCTAGATTATATCAATAATTTACGATATAATACATATACGTATTCTACTCAAGAACAACAATGTTATCCTCCGCCAATGACCAAGGACAAAATCTCTAACAGTTAAATACACAACTCTCATAAATTAAATCCACAACCAGTTCCATAATTTCAAATCATTACCATTTTCAATAAAATAATTTCAAAACAACCATTTCCCCCACCCACCTTCCACTTTCCATTTTCCTTTTCATTTCACAAAAGAGTTACAGCCACCATTTTGTTTTCAAAATCAAACTCGTTCTTTCAAATCTCCAACACTCACAACCATTAGCCCAGATCTCTTTTTAAATTGCTAAAATCACAATTTGTGAAACAAAACTACAACCCATCACAACACCACAATGATCAAACAATTACAAGACCCGACACTTGTAGCATTTGAGAGATTTTTCTCAATTGTCATCTTCAAGTCATGAATATTTTCTTTGAGTTTCCATTTATTTTCTTCTTTTGACTTAGAAGGGCTTGTTAACAGGGTGGCTTAAGAGAAAACTCGGATGCTCTGCCTATTGATAATTTCCCAATGGGTTTTCTTTATGGAGAATTTATTTGGTAGTTCTGCGGCTTGGTCACTTAGTGTTTCATGTATATTGTGACTAGTGAAAATGATAAAATTTATGATTTTGTATTAAATGATTAAGAAACTGTTAGATAATGTCTCAATGGGACCACATAATTAAATGTGGTGTTATCATTTATAAGAAGCCTATAATTTAAGTGATTCAATTTAGTTAATAGGCTTAAGGGTATATGTGTTATGGACCTAATGTGTAGATACTAGTTGTATAATTTCTATTTCTATGAGGGGCAGAAATAGAAATTAAAACATATTGATTAAAGTTGGTTTTCATTCCTTTTGAACTTCCACAACCTTTCAGCTTTGAAAACCAGTAAATAGAAATCAAAACCAACAATGGTTAAAGTTGGTTTTCATTCCTTTTGAACTTCCACAACCTTTCAGTTTTGAAAACCAATTACAACAAGTCTATGCAAGACAATAAAGTTTGGGAACTTGTCTCATTACCAGTTGGTGCAAAGCCCGTAGGTTGTAAATGGATATTTAAAACCAAAAGGGATTCAAATGATAATGTGGAGAGGTAGTGCAGAGTGGACAGATTTCCATAAAGCACATTGGGACAAACTCCATGATAGCAGATCCACTTACGAAGGGACTACCACCCAAGGTCTTTCATGAGCACACTGCTCAGATGGGTGTTGTTATATTTGAGAACATTCTGGTTTAGTGGAA
>NW_021026243.1:751655-907698 GCF_004153795.1 Camellia sinensis
CTTTCAAGATTGCCACTTCGCTGATTATGACGCGGATCGAGCTGCCCGGTCAGCTCGCGGGGGTCGAGGGGGCAGCGCCCCTTGGCGGGTTCGGAGCAACGCCCAGGCAGGGTCGAGGGGCAGCGCCCCTGAAGCAAAATGCAAAATTGCATTCGAAGTTGCATGTCCGCCCTTGCTCGTTCGAGCAAAGGAGTTTTCGCTCGAGCAAAGGCTGCGTCTGGCAAAAAACCTGAGAATGATGAATGTACGCTTGAGCAAAGGTTATGTGGCTCGAGCGAAGCCACTTATAGAAAACACGCGATTTTGGTTCCTCGCTCGAGCGAGAGAGTCTTCACTCGAGCGAGCTTCGCAGTCCCAGATTTCTATAAGTATTTATTTTAGTCCAAAACTAGGATTACTTCTTCAGATCTTTTTTTTGGATATTAAGGTTTATATCTGGGGATATTTTGCTGGTTTTCTTTGATGTTTAATTGAGTGTTCAACTCATGGTTTAAAAAGTATACATCAAAGGATTGTTTGTTTATTCTAAAAAAATAAAGAGTTGTTCTTTGGTGGATTCTGAAGAATTCGAGCCTGAAGCTTTGGTGGATTCTGGAGTGGCTCATCGTCAAGACGATTCCGAGGTGAAGACGGGGCTGGAAGAGGCACATAGGGGTTGGTTCAATTCGGGCGTGGATTCGCTAGGTAATTGAGAGTATACCTGTGTAATTCCTTTATATCTTTTTAGTGGATTGTTTTGTGGCTGTTGCCCATGATTTTTTTTATCACAATTGGAGGTACTCCAATTGTGATTTTTTCACGTTAAAATCGTTGCGTCGATTTATCTTGATTGTTTGATTGAGATTGTTTTATTGCTTTAAATTGATACATAATCATAAATCAATATCTAGCGGATTTTTAGATTTTTCAGAGCTGAATTAAAAAACCCCATTTTTTTTTATCATAATTTTATTCTTGATTACAATTACTATTAAGAGGGATTGACAAAAAAATGTCATATGGTGTTGACCAAATTGACTCTAACTAATTGATGTAGTCGAGAATGTGAATAATTTAGATTGAGCGAGTTAGATGATAAAAATTGACAAATCAATTGATTAGTTGAAGTATAATTTAAAAATTGTATACTCGCCTGCAAACTAATCCAGCATATATATGTGTATATAAAATTGTTTTGTCTTTACCCACAGATAAACCATCCCTAATCTTAAGAATATCATTAACCACAAACACGTACCTTTCATTTTTATCATGTATTTTTCTTTAATTTGATCGTTTTGTATGTTTATTTGTAAAAATAATATTGTGTAACATCATACATTTGAAATTGTAAAAAAATTATGGATAGATATTCGCTGATACCTTTCTCCATTTAATATTTTTAACTTTCGCAACCTGTTCAATCCACTAGTTTGAAACTGCTAAAACCCACCGATTATATTGAGGATCAGTGGATTGGCAACGGGTTGAAAGATTTTCCATGTGCCTAAGGCGGTTTGCTTGATGATTTTTCTTTAAAACAAGCCTAAATTGACCCGTGCACCACTCCTTCCCAAGTCATACGCTCTCTTTTCTTCTTAGCCATCATCACTCTCTCAACATTAACCACCTTTCCCCTTCCTCATCCCATTGTGACTCACCTTCTCCCCACTGTCCAGATGGCTTTCCCTCTCCAAAACCCTTGTTATCTACATACATACATAATATATATAGTTGGGAGTGGTGAAAAAGCAGGTTGCATACATAGTTTAAATTACGGTATCAGATAACGTAACAATATCGATCGCGGAGTATCGGTATCGATAGTATCAGTCGGTACGTATTGGGAATCGAGTGTCATGGCAGTAAAATTTTAAAAATCATTTCATCGATTTTTTAGCTTTTTTTTTTCCGTACTGGTTCGAACCGGTGAGTATTAGCCTGTCGTGGATTGTGTAACGGTTACAGACCGCTACGTACTGGGATTCGGCCGATTCTTTTGCGATTTTCGATTTCAACGCTATACTGACCTGCATCTGTCGTGATGCTCTATTTTTTCGATACGAACCGGCCAATACATAGCGTATTGGCTGGTTTTTAAAACTGTGGTTGCATAGCAGTTGGAAGTGGAAAAGGGGACCGGTAGCAGTTGGAAGTGGAAAAGGGGACCGGTAGTGGTGGCAAGGTAGAGGAGAGGTAGCTAGGGTGGGTTGGAGGGTTAGGAATAAATATAATTTTGATATTATGGCTGGTGTACTTCAATAAATTAAAAAATTTAAATTTATGAAGTGAGTGTACTTAGAAATATGTTCATGCAATTAGCAGCTCCCATGATTTTCTCCCTAAAATATGCAAAATATTTACATATTATTTGTAAAAAACATTAATTAAATATTTGATTAGATAGGTTTAACGGAAAATTATACAATAGTCTTGAATTATCACGTGGTCATCAGTGGCGGAGTTAAGAAATTAAATTAGAGGAGACACTTATTAATTACAATATTAAAAATATTTCACATAAATTTTTGTGATTGACTTCAAGAAAGATAAAAAAAATAATAATAATCAGTGTGTTTGTTTTGAATTTGTTGAATTAATTTTTTTGTAAATTAAGTTTTTTTATTTTTCGTATTTTTTTTTTGTTTTTAGTGAATATTTTTAAAATTTTAAACATTTTTTTTTTACTTTTTTAAATGAATCTTACTTAGATGTATCTAAAATAAATAAAATATTTGTGAAAAAATATTTAAAAAAATTAATAAATACATAAAAATACAAAAAATGTACTACTTTTTATATTTTTTTGTATTTTTGGTATTTAGTGATTTTTTTAAAGATTTTTTTCGCAAAATTATACTTTTTAAGTGTATTTATGTTAGGTGTGTCTAAAAATTAAAAAAATTGTATATAATATTAAAAAAAATTCAGTAAAAATAAGAAATACGAAAAACAAAAATGTAGAATTTTGTGAAAAGTGTTTTTAGAAAACTCAAACCAAACAAAGTGAATGTTATTTGTAATTAGTGTATCATGAACAATATTAAAAAAAGTCATGGATATAAAGTTTTAAAATAAATTATAAAATGATAAAGTAATTTTTTATACAAAATATGTGTAAAAATTCAATATAATAGTTATACCACGTCATCATTGACATGTGATATCACCAATCAATAGTAAAAAAACACCTGAAGGATGAACCCTATATGTCAAATATAACTAACAATTCAATAAATTTTATATTTTCATTGAGCTTAGTTATGTTTGCATGTCAATAATGATAGACATCACTATTATATTAGAATTTTCATAGATAATAATATCGTAGTCTCTTTATTTTCAATCAAAATAATCATTATTGTTCTTATAATTTTAAAAATATCATCGACGTTTCACTTTAAATAATATTTTTATGAATCTTTTTATTTCAAATATTTTCTTTACGTTTGTCCCAAAAAAAAAAAAATTCAAAACCCAAAGGGGCCACTTGACCCCCCTGGAACCCCCCTGGATCCTTCTTCCCTCTGCCCCTAGTGGTCATACTCTCTCACTAATCTCCATTCATTATATCTATTCATATTTATCAATCACTTAACATAAATAATTAATACTTAATTTTCTCTACCAATTATGTTACTTTACTGCACCATATGACCATACTCACATACTATCAACATGCCTTTTAACTCAACTTTAATAATCACTGGCGTGTATAATAGTCCATTCGATTTCTCGTTTAATAAAATACGTATTGTTTTCTATATGTTTTTCCTCTCAATTTAGACAACACGACAATTTTGATAAGGGTTCACCGATTTCTCTCACCATTATGTCTGCACTTGCATGTGAAAATAACATTATTCATTCAAAATTAGAGCAAGGAACCAATCACAAACAAAAACTAGTTAGTGCGTAGGGCAACATAAAACTCAACCCATAAAATTTAAAAGGACACTCATCAATCAGTTTTATTAATTAAATTTATTTATTTACAAGTTTTATTGATAAATTTATTACTATAAATTTATTTATAAAAATAAGAGAAACTGATAAATTAATTAATATGACTTAATAGGTTATAAATTTCAAAAGTAAGACCTACTAATAATTTACCCAAATTTAAAAGGGCCAATCACTTAATTCGTCTAAAATAAACTTAAAAAGGGTGAGTATATATAATTAAAAAATAATTAATAGATATTTACTATTGTACACAAATTATTTTTAAAATTGTAGAGCACGATTGTCCCTTCTTGTCCTCCTCCAGATTGATCTTTATTTGAGTGGGACAAACTCTAGTTGTGTTTTTAGTAAGAATAATGGTGTACAAATAGAAAATTCATACATATTGATGTGTTTTAATATGTACCTTTTACTTTAAAATAAAGGAAAAATTAGTCTAAGGTCCATTTTTCATTTTTCGTAATAGAAGAGATCTACAATATTATTTTTTAATGTCTAAAGTCCCTAAACCCACACCTATATATTAGATCAGAGAAATTTGACTCTCTCTCTCTCTCTCTCTCTCTCTCTCTCTCTTTCTGATCTTCATTCTGTCCAAACCAAACCCTCTCTCTCTCTGCTCCTTTCTTCTCTCTCGTTCTTCATCTCCGACGTCGCCGACTTCACCTTCGCCTCTGTCTCTACCATGCCGTCGTTGGAATTCTACGATCTGAGCTGGACCACCGTGATATGAGTTGCGAACCACCACGATCTGAGTCGGACCATCGCGATCTGAGCTGAAATCAATGCCGACGGTCGAGTTGCAGACGACGACACGGCTAGACGGCACTAGTCTGTTCATCTTCATCTTCTTTATCTTTTTGTTCTTCTTCTGGGGAGGTCTCGGAGATCGAACTCACCTAGGAAATTATCTTTGCTTTTTGATGAGATTATCAATTGAATTATACAAGTCAAATTTCACGAAGGTGTATGTATAGAACTTTAGTTAGGATGATAGTACATTTTTCCCCAGAAGAAAGTCACTTGAACATGTATGTATAAGTTTTTTTTTTTTTTTTTTTTGGTGACTTGCCAACTAAAGCTATTGAAACCAAGTTACTTTGTTGACTAGTGAAATATAATTTGGAACAACTTTATTATCATAATATGCGTGATATGCTCTATATATGTCATTAAATTTTTTATATGCCATCGTTCAGATCTACTGTTTGTCAACAATTTGGAACCTGCTGTGATATTTCCATTTCACTTTTATTGGTAATTAGTTAGAAAATTGCTATGAGGCTGTAGAGAAGTGTTCGTGGAGAGATTGTTTAAAGATGATCAAGTCTGTTGAATTTCTCTAAGAAGTCTAGTCTAGAGAAATTTTGAATTACTATGGAGTCAAGTCTGTTCTAAACTAGCCACCTATGATCTCATCTACTGGTTTGTCAACAACTTGGAACATGCTGTGATATTTCCATATCACTTTTATTGGTAATTAGTTAGAGAACTGCTATGGGACTGTGGAGAAGTGCTCGTAGAGAGATTGTTTGAAGATGACCAAGTCTATTGAATTTCTCTAAGAAGTCTAGTCCAGAGAAATTTTGAATTTCTCTAGAGTCAAGTTTGTTCTAAACTAGCCACCTATGATCTCATCTACTGGTTTGTCAACAATTTGGAACCTGCTGTGATATTTCCATATCACTTTTATTGGTAATTAGTTAGAGAATTGCTATGGGGCTATAGAGAAGTGCTCATAGAGAGATTGTTTGAAGATGATCAAGTTTGTTGAATTTCTTTGAGAAGTCTAGTCCAGAGAAATTTTGAATCAGAGAAAGCAGAGAAATTTTGAATTTCTCTAGAGTCAAGTCTGTTCAAAACTAGCCACCTATGATCTCACTTGAGTCAATAACAGCTCAAAGAAAAGAAAAAAAAAACGCAGCCACAACTCTAGATCAGGTAAGAACAAAGTAGGGAAATTTTAAATTTCTCTGGAGTGCTTTGAATTTTCTTTGGTTTGGACTAGAGAAATTCTCTGAGTTGGATTGAATTTTATCTGATTTTAATTGAATTTCTCTAGTTTGGATCAGAGAAATTCTCTGGTTTGGAATGAAAATTCTCTGTGAAGTCCAGAGAAATTCTCTGTGAACCAAAATTTCCCTGTGAAGTCTAGAGAAAATTTGACAAGAGAAATTCTCTGTGAACCAGAATTTCTTTGTGAAGTCCAGAGAAAATTCATCCAGAGAAATTCTCTATGAACCAGAATTTCCCTGTGAAGTCTACAGAAAATTTGACTAGAGAAATTCTCTGTGAACCAGAATTTCTCTGTGAAGTCCAAAGAAAATTCGTCCAGAGAAATTTTATGGATCGAATTTTCTCTGAATCGATGATGAGGGACCTTAGACATTATGAAAATATTATGTGTCCTTTATACTATAAAATCTTAATACCAGGGACCTTAAAAAAAAATCTCCTAAAATAAAACACCCATAAGATAAAGGAAAAATCCTTCATAAATTCCCACACTTATAAGTCATTAAGGACAATGGTGGTTCTATTGGAAACATAAGAACATTTGATGGTGAAAATAAAATTAAAGATTTTGTTCCATAAATACTACTTACCTGTTGAAATTTTTATTCTAACATATCTATTAAATTTTTTTATTTGTTCGATTTTTTAAACTTTTCTATTTATATTTTTATCTATATGTCAAAATTGTTTTAATATTTTCTAATCTATCTGTGCAAATTTGTAAGGTATGTAGTTCCATTAGTACCACCTATCTATCTAAATATTTTATCTTTTTGTGCAAATTATATTTCTAAACTATCTGTACAATTTTTTTTTTTTAACATATCTATGCAAATTATATTTTTAACATATCTATCCAAATTGAATCTATTATATGTCTAGTATTTTTTGGCTATTTGTGTCAGTATTTTTAACTTTTCTATGAGAATTAACCTATCTGATGCTTCACCCGCTCTATATCCTCTGAATTTGGTAAGATCCACTTTTCGAACCTCTCAAACCCTTCGACAGCAGCTAATGGTAGTACTAATGCCGCTCTTCAAACACAAGGTGTAAACATGCTGGCATTTCCAAAAGTAATTTTTGTATGCAAATATGATATATGTCATATGGTACCTTCTACTATTGTGATTGATTTTGACAGTAAGGTTTACTACATTTATGTTGGGTATTTGGGAAACAATGTGGGGCATATACATTGTGATTAGTGAAAGGTAGTGCCACTTGATTCCTCATTGACATATAGAAATTTATCCATTTCAAGGGTTTTTAGGGTTTTCTTATACTGTACTCAAACCCTAACTGCTTCCTCATCTTTTTCAAGTTCAAGGGACACTTTATATAGTAAGATTTCACCTCTTAAGGACCCTAAGGTTTCAGTCGAACCAATTCTTCATCAATGGGTTAGATAAAGAAGATACATTGAGCACAAAGAACTTCAAATGATCATCAAATGACTGAAAAAATTTAGGTGTTTCAAGCACGCTCTCTAGATACCTAACCTCCATCTTCCACTCTCTCTCTCTCTCTTTGTCTAGAACACACACACACACACACACACACACACACACACACACACACACCTTTTTTGGTTTTTCAGAACACAGATGGATGGGTTATTTAGGTGTTCATCGGCGATTCTGCCGTCAGGAAGTCTCAGATTCTCACTCGGCCGGAGGTGGAGATGAAGGCGGCGAAAGGAGATTGGTCGATGAAGACAAAGAGTGATCGACTGTGATTGAAAGAGTGGCGAAGTTTGCAATGGATACAGAGATATAGGAATGTAGAGAGAGAAATTGTAGGTTATAGAGAGAGAAAAATGAGAACGAGAAGAGAAAGAGAGAGAGAGATAGTTTACACAACTTCAATAGATAAGAACATAAATTTCAACGATATAAAATTGTCCTTATGGACCCAAACAAAGGGTTATGGACCCAAACAAAAGATGCGTAAATCTATAACCTCAAAAGTTTATAAAAAGGACCTATAGCCTGAGCACTCTAAGATAAATATATTTACAAAAAAATATATATTTTCCAAATTATTTTTGTGAAATTTTTGTTGGAAAATAATGGGTTTTTGACAACTTCAATCAGAAATTAAAATGGGACCCAACTATCGGTTCAGGTGGGTCTGAGTGGTTTTGTATTATCTTAAGTGAAAAGATTGCAATACAAAAATAATGAGCCGAAATCATTGAGTTGTGAATGAGAATTGTCTCATAAAGTGGGTATCAATAAAGTTGGGTTTAGATTTGGACTTAGTCTTGGTTTGGACTGGGCCTAGACTTGTACTTTGTATAACTACCAATCACACATTGAGTATAGAGAAAAACTTTGAACCTCAAGATTTTGGTAAGGACATGAGCCCTTTGGGGTATTTAAATTTTCCAAAGAAAGGGAGTTATGGATACTGAAAGGATAGGCTTGGGCCAAAACTATAGTTTAAGTTGGTTATACAAAAATTACCACATGCGTTCGCCGCCCGCCTTGTATTGGACCGGTCCTGGTCATGGATCTTAGGACTTAGGCTTGGGGCTTATTAAAATGGATTAGGTTTGAACTGGGCCAATACACACATGTCTATATTGTATATAACCTCTACACTTAAGATAGTGATTTACACCATCAGTTTTGCAGAAAATCTCCTCATCTCTTCCAGGAATTGTTTGGCTTCCATACTATACATAATTTCTCCCCCATTGTGTATAAAAAGAGAACTCCTCTTTGGTCTTAGACACAGAAATTTTTTGGCTTCCATACTATACAGAATTTCTACTCTTATATTCTTTTTCCAGTGTTAAAGAGTGATGCCATTTTCCGTTCACCGGAGCTAAACAGAAGATGCTTCTACGTTAGCGGGTTTAGACCGTCGTATCTTAGGAGACAAAAGCCGATATACCTCTAGCACTCACGGGGAGGCGGTGAATCTGTTTTAAGAAAACTGTGGTATCACATAGGCTTTGGTTTGCATCCTTTATTTTTTGTTCTTCAAAGTTTTAAATTTAAATAATTTCTTGTATATTATTTTATATGTCCATTTGAATCCATCTTGTAATATGTTCCATGGTGTAATCTAGTTCATTCTTGTGCTTCTTTTTTTTTTTTAGTTCTATAGTTTATTGTATATTTCATTCTTTAATAATAATAAAAATATTAATAATTGTTTTGTCATTTCTATTTAATTCATTTTATATATTTTTCTTGTATTTTTTGTAGAAAAATACCAACAATCTTAAAACAGATTCATTATAAATAGTTTTGACAAAACAATTTAGTTTTTGTTATAATTTTATTCTAGTGACTCTTGAAATTAAAATTAATTTAATTGCCTAGAGTTATTGGACTTTGAGTTGTTTGTTTCAAGCAATTTATTCATGCAATTTATTTTATGTTAATTAGTTGTTATTGCATGAGTAATTTGATTGTTAGTGCATGATTTACTAAGCATTGATAAGATAAAATAAGAATTTTATTTCTTAAGATTCTTACTAATTTAGTTGATTTGTTTGTTATTTGTTTTCTTTTATAGCTAACTTTCTCTATAGGTTTACCTAAACGCGAAAGGAGGATATATAATACAAACAAATAAAATAAATTCGAACTAGTAAATTAGACTACTAATTTTTTATTTGAACAGGATTACCTTTGTGTGGAATAAGGAATAATATTGGACCTTCGGAATTTTAGTGAATTGAATTATTCACTTTATAGTTCAGTTTGATTTCGGATTTATTCCATATGTTATTTTGAAAGTGTGGTGATAATTTCAAATTAATTTGATTAATTAAATTATGGGAAAAACTAATAGCTGGATTTTGAGAATTTCTAGAGATTCGACTAGTCGAGGGGTTTTTAACTGTATAAAGTATCTCCAAACAAGTTTAGGTTAGGAGAACCTTTAGTAAAACAGTGGTCTTATTTTTGTGATTGCTTATGTTTATGTTGCATTATCGCACGGTGATATAGCTTGGGATTGTAATGAGATTAACTCTTATTCATTCTATTTATTTTTGGTTGTATCAATTGTGAGTTCTTTCATGTCTTGATAGGTAATCAAGGAAATTACTCCAAAATATTTTTATATTCATAGAATAGTAAGTGGAAGTTTAACTCCATTGTTATATATATATATATGTTTGCTCATAGTTGTATGGTTGGATTGCCAACATTATGACCAAAATATTCCTACATGTATGATTGATTTATAGTTATGCAACTGATGACATTCTTGTAGCTGCAATGCATCTATAGCCTTTGAATTACACATTATGAGTTATAACTGAATTTACTTGTGTAATATTCACTTTATTGGTTCATTAATTCATCTTGTATCAAAGTATGTATATGAACAGGGAATATGGAGATTTAGCGGCAAAGAGAATAGAGTTTTGTAATGTGTCTTATACAAATAAAAGCATTACAAGTGGAGAAGTGTGGTTTTGGTTAAACAGACGATTTTGGATGCAACCATGAACTCCGTTTTGCAGATTTAGACAATTTGTGATTGTAAAAGTTGAATTTCTAATTTCTAATAGTTTCATCATTGTGAAAGGAAAGGGGGAAGCAAAGGAATTATAAACCTTCGGGTTTAGAGAAAGTCTTTGGGATTAATTTTATTATTCCCAAAGTGGTTTGGTTTTCTATAATAGAAACTAAAGTGTTTAGCCTTGGCTAAAGAGTATTTCTTATTTGTTCGGAAATGGCAATTAAGATGGATTTGGTTTCAAACCTTAGTGGTTAAAAGAAGTCTTTGGATTTAATCTTTTTATTCCCAAAGTGGTAGGAAACCAAGTTTTGAGAAAATCTTTGGTTATAATTTGATTATTTCCAAAGTGTTTTGTTTTGGGAAAAGAAACCAAATTTTAGCATTAGCAAAAATATTTCTGATTTTTATTCAGAAATAATGGGCTCAGTTCCGGGAGTACCGGTTAACTTTTATGAGTGGTATAATTTTGTTAGCAATTTTTAATTGCTTATTAGTTTTGTAAACTTTATTTGTTTTAATTTAATTTATCCTCTAAAAAACTTAATTCTAAATTTGTTTCTCATGGATTAGGAGTCAACATGCTCTTGAAAGTTTTATCTAAGGTTAACTGGGTCTTAAGTGGGACCGATGTAACCCCTCTAGTCTTCCTGAAAACTTTCTTGACCATGTTCGATTCTAAGGTAAGTGGTGAGATCAGTTTTGAATTATATTTCAGACTTTGGGATTTTCTAGTGTTAAGTTTAGTTTATGGAAAAACATAATAATGAAATTTTGTTGTGATTTTTCAGAAATGGCTTCAAGAGGTGACAACATAAAATGTTGTTCCACCTAACAACCTTAAGTCTTGTGAGGTTCTTAAAGGAAGATCTAGAGAGATCAAGTGTGATTAGAGGAAATCATAAGATTGCATAATAATATCTTTGAATTAATCAGAGGTAATTAGTATGTTATCCTTGTGTTAATTATAGCATGTATGATTGCTATGTGACTTTACTTAAAAGCAAAGATGAGACAATCCGTTTGCGTGGGTTAATATATTTTTGAATTTTTAAATTCTAAATATATTTTTAAATTGATAGCTCCTAGTGAGTACAAGATCACTGATCACAGAGATAGAAAATTGGTCGTTCCTAAGAGGTATTAGACCACTGGTTACACAGTTACGAGATTGTGATTTCTAGCAGTGAACAGATTACTGATCACATGTCAAGACATGATGGTTCATAGTAGTGGAGAGGCTACTGATCATATGTCAAGACATAATGATTCCTAGTAATGAAATAGTCTATTGATCCTATGTCAGGACATTGTGATTCTTAGTAGTAAAGTGACTACTGATCACTGGTCAAAACATTGTGATTCCTAATAGTAGAAAGTCTACTGACCACATGTTTAGAAATTAGTGATTGTTAGTGATAAGACTACTAGTCATGTTATGAAGTTCCGAATAGTAGACTATTCAACACTGGATTTGTGTTTCCTATTAGTAAGACTATTGGCTTTAGAGTGACAAATTGGACTAAATTTGTTTGGTGCTTTGAATTTAGAAAAAACCTAATTCGATTGATGACGGTCTGGGAATGTGCTTTTTGTGATATGATTATGAGAGTCTCATAATCATTGTGACACAAAGAATTATTTAAAGACTCCTGTATGAATTTTTGAAAAGGCCGAAAGCCTTCGTATAAATTCTACAAATGTGGGGGGGTGTTATGCAGAATGTGGCAATACCTAAACCCAAGCAGGTAAGATATGCATGAAAATCCGTTGACTTTATGTTCAACGGTTATGCACAATAAAGTAGTGCATATCGGTTTTCTTGTAGACGAATCTGATATTCAAATTTACACAAGATTACAATCATGGAATTGAGGAAGCGATTTTCATGAAGAAAGAGACAACCCTAGAAGATGTAAATAGACTAGGACTTTAAAGTTTTTTTGTCTAATCTTCTTAAACCTATATAGTGGTTAGTGAGGCTAAAAGCTTCTTTGAAGTTATGATTTCTCTAGAAAGAAATTATTAATTTAGCTTTATCTTGCATAGGTAGTAAGCCTTGGGATGCAAATGAATGAAAGCTGATGAGATAAGCTTGTTATCAAAGGATAGCGGCAAAAAGAAGGCCTGGATTACTTTAATACGTGATCACCAATTATGGTGAGTGTAATCGCACTTGTGCGAAGTCTGGAGATACGTCAAGATGGATGTTAAGATAGCTTTCCTATATGAAGATTTAACTGAATAAATCTTTATGGAACAACTCGAAGGGTTTGTTGGTTATAGGATGAGAAAAGTCTGTAAATTTAAGAAATCATTGTATGATTTTAAACGAGCATTGGAACAATGGTATAAGAAATTTGATTGCACTATGTTGTCAAGTGGATTTTAAATAAACAGATATTGACAAATGTGTGGATGTCAAAGACACTGACAAATGTGTATGTCATTTTGTGTCTGTGTATAGGTGACATGCTTATTGTTGGTAGTTATGAGAAGATGTTCAATACTACCAAGTGGATGTTGAACTCTAAGTTTGACATGGGCCTTGCAGATGTATATCTGAGAATTAAGATTTCCTGACCATCTGCCGATAGTGTACTTTCTCAGTCTCATTATTTTGATAAGAGTCTTGAGAAGTACAAGTCAGATACAAGTGTGTTAAAGATTTTAGCAGACTTTACTCTCCGTTTGACCAAGAATAATGGAATATTCTTAGGTCATTGGAAGTTTGAAGTATCTGATGAGTTATACAAGACCGAGTATAACCTACTTAGTTAGCAGGCTAAGTAGATATACGAGTAATCCCAATGCCTATATTTAGAAGGTGTTTGTACGGGTACTAACGTACTTACAATGGAGCCAGGATTATGGGTTGCATCACAATTGATATCCAGTTGTACTAGAAGGGTACAAAGGTGCCTATTGGATATCTAATACAAAGATTACGAATCCATTAGTGGATATGTTTTCTCTAATTGGAGCTGTAACCGTGTCTTGGAGATCTTCCAAGCAAATATGTTTCACGAGATCAATGATGGAATTGGAATTCAGTGCTTTAGATAAAGCTACTAAAGTAACTGGATGATTTTGTCATTTTCTTGAGGATATTCCATGTTAATCAAAACTTGTGCTAGCAATTTTGTATATTTTGCGACAACCAATCAAGTATTGGTAGGGCACAGATAGAAATGTCTAGAGATTTTTGTCAAAGACATAGTTCCATACGACGACTACTCTCATGTGTTGTCATTATAGAATATATACAGTCTAAGGACAATATTACGAATTCGTTAACCAAAAGGTTAAATCGAAAGGTAGTAGGAAAGTCGTCAAAATGAATGGGGTTAAGGCTTTTAGTGAATGTTACTGGAATGGAAAACCCAACTTAGTTGACTGGAGATCCCAAGATCTAGGTTCAAAGGGACAACCTAATTGCGCGTAACGGATGAGTCACTATGGAGGTGAATCCTCTTGTCCATTCCTTTATGCAATGATATCTTGTGGGATGAGAGGTTAAGTTGATGCTTTTAAGTGTTGTGAATAGTCAACCGTAGTATAACAAGATACTGTATGTAGGTCACCTATGTGAGTGCGAAGTGGGACCGCTTGTTTAAGAATTGACAAGGCTGGATTATTTAAAAACACTCACTGAACCAAGCTAGTGTTCTAGGGCCAAACCGGACACACCAGTGAGAACAAGAACAATAATTGGAGTAACTCCTATGTGAGGTCTATTGTCTCGGTTTACACAAACGGCAGAACAGTTCAAGATATTACGTTCACTGGTCAGTTAGTAAATCCGATAGACTTTTATTACGAAAGGTTCAAGGCCAACAACTACCTTTTCTGATGCAGGATTATTTTGTGTACTCTCTCTCAAAGTCTTTGTTGTTAAGCATTGTCCTTTTTTCTTTATTTGGCCAATCTTATTCATGTGGAGGATTATTGGAAAATAATGGGTTTTCAGCAACTTTAATTAGAAATTAAAGTAGGATCCAACTGCCAGTTAAGATAGGTCTGAGTGGTTTTGTATTCTCTTAAGTGAAAAGATTACAATACAATAATAATGATTCGAAACCATTGAGTTATGAATGAGAATTGTCTCATAAAGTTGACATTAATAAAGTTGGGTTTAGATTTGGACTTGGTCTTGGTTTGGACTGAGCCTAGACTTGTATTTGTGCATGTGCTAGGTTTGGTCTTAGACTTAGACTTGGACTTGGACCTAGTCTTGAACTTTAGGCTGAGCTGTGCTGGGCTTAGTTTGTGCATGTGTTTAAGATTGAACTTGGATCGGGTTGTGACCCAACACCGCATATCCATTTTGCAACTCATCTAGCTTAATTCTCAAAACTTATACATTATATACATATTATGATTTATATAATGGTTTTGGAGTTTTGAACCTTTGTAACTCTAGCCCTAATAGCTAGAGTTGATGATATTTGATGACCCCATTGATGTTAGCCTTCATGGCTAAGGCTCTCCCCTACTAGTATAAATCGAGGCATTTCTCTTCCAACTTGGAATGTTTTTAGAGAGTTTTTGTGATGGAAAATGAGATAGTGTTTTGATATAAAAAGTTGGAGATGATTTTTTACACCAAATTTTTTTTTTCCTATCTTTTTTTGTTAGCCTCTTATTTGGTTCTTGTTAGAGAAAGTGCATCTATTGTCAAATTTGCCGAAATTATTCAGAAGATGCTTCTGTAGCTGGTTTCGACCGTCGTATCTTGGGAGACAGACACCGGCATAGCTCCAACACCCACCGGGAGGCGATGAATCTGTTTTAAGGAAACTGTGGTATCACACGGGCTTTAGTTTCCATCCTTTATCTTTTGTTTTTCAAAGTCTTAAATTTAAGTAATTTCTCGTATATTATTTTATATGTTCATTTGAATCCATCTTGTAATATGTTTTATAGTGTAATCTAATTCATTTATTATAAAATAATAATAATTATTTTGTCATTTCTATTTAATTTATTATATATATTTTTGTATTTTTTATAAAAAAATACTAACAATTTTTTCTATATAAAAACGTGTTTTGCATCTCTTTCAACCTCAACAATAACCTTCTAGCCTCCATTTCATTTTTGGGCCAACAAGCAACTCCTCTAATGTCCATTAATGGCGGCTGCTTGCTAACTTTTAAAGGGGTGTCACTTTTTAAAAAGAGTAACGATATATTTATACAAAAATTTTAGGGAGCTTTTTTGATAAATCCACTTTCTAAGAATTTTATTCCATCCAATCCATATTCTTTTTTACTATTTCATTAGGTCCTATTTGAGATAATAAGACCAAAATACCCTTTTCATCTACTTATGTTCCATTTAGTTCACATTATTTTCTTATGTTTCAATAAGTCCTATGGGTGACATAATTACCAAAATACCCCTAATGTGAATGTTCACACCATCAATGTAAATGTTCATATCGTCAATGTGTAGGGGCCCGGTCCATGTCGATTCTCGTGGGTGCTCGGAAAAATTGGAGTCGGACCGGGGCGGGCCCGGCCCGGCCCGTTGACAATGTGAATATTCACATTGACATGTTAACATTCACATTAATAGGAGTGTAAAATTGGCCCGCGTCTCGTAGCGGCGCGAAACCAGCCCGCGGCCCATGGGTGACACGGGGCGGGCCCGGTCCGGCCCGTTGACAATGTGAATATTCACATTGACATGTTAACATTCACATTGATAAGAGTACAAAATTGGCCTGCGGCCTAGGGCGGGCCCGGCCTGGCCCGTTGACAATGTGAATATTCACATTAATATGTTAACATTCACATTGATAGGAGTGTAAAATTAGCCCGCGCCTCGTGGCTGCCCGAAACCCGCCCACGGCCTGTGGGCGGCCCGAGGCGAGCTTGGCCCGGCCTGTTGACAATGTGAATATTTACATTGACATGCTAACATTCACATTGATAAGAGTATAGAATTGCCAGCGGCCTAGGGCGGGCCCGACCCGGCCCGTTGACAATGTGAATATTCACATTAACATGTTAACATTCACATTGATAAGAGTATAAAATTGGCCCACAGCCCGTGGGTGGCCCGAAACCCGACCGCAGCCCGAGGCGGGCTTAGCCCGACCCGTGACAATGTGAATATTCACATTAACATATTAATATCAACATTGATAGGAGTGTAAAATTTGCCCGTTGCCCGAAGCTTGCCCGCGGCCCAGGGTAGGCCCGGTCCGGCTCGTTGACAATGTGAATATTCACATTGACATGTTAACATGCACATTGATAGGAATGTAGAATTGGCCCGCGACCCGTGGGCAGGTCGAAGCCCGCCCACGGCCCGGAGCAGGCTCGTTTGGGTCTGGGCCCGAGCATGTCCAAAACCTTAGGCTAGGGCCTAGGCCATCACTTTGAAGCCTGGCTCGGCCCGGCCTATCAGCCCGCTTAAGGCCCATTTAAGGCTCGGTCCGGGGCCTAGCCCGCCTGAGGCGCAATGTCTTTTTTGGTGGAAAATAATAAAATTTTGGTAAAAAAAATTAAAAAGAAATGGCCAGGCCCACCTAAGCCCGACATAAGCTGGAGGCTAGGCCCAGGCCCACTGGCCCGACCCGAGGCTCAATCCATTGGCCCGTCCAAAGTCCGAATACCCATGTGCCAAGGCTAGGGCCTAAGCCTAATTTTTTGGCCCGTGGGCCGGGCCGTGCCAAATTTTTTCGGACACCCACGAGGCCCGATATGGGCCGGCCCGGGCCTCTACGCATTGATGATATGAACATTCACATTGACGATGTGAACATTTACATTATTAATGTTTTGGTAATTATGTCTCCCATAGGACTTATTGAAACATAAGAAAATAATGTGGACTAAATAGAATATAAGTAGATGAAAATGGTATTTTGGTCTTCTTACCTCAAATAGGACTTAATGGAATAGTCAAAAAGAACGTAGGCTGCCCGAAGCCCGCCCACGGCTCAGGAAAGGTTCGTTTTGGCCCGGGCTCGAGCCTAGTCTGAGACCCTAGGCTAGGGCCTGGGCCATCACTTTGAATTCCGGCCTGGCCCATCAGCCCGGTTAAGGCCCATTCAAGGCTCGGTCAGAGGCCCGGGCCGCGCTGAGGCCTAGTGTCTTTTTTTGTGGAAAATAATAAAATTTTGGTAAAAAAATTAAAAAGAATTAAAAAAAATGGCCAGGCCCGCCCAAGCCCGACCCAAGCCTAAGGCTAGGCCCAGGCCCATCGGCCGCCTTGGGCGGGATGGGCCTCGGACCGAACCTTGAATGGGCCTCAAGCGGGCCGATGGGCCGAACCGGGCTTCAAAGTGATGACCTAGGTCCTAACCTAGGGTCTCAGACATGCTCGGGCCCGGACCGAAACGAGCCTGCCCCAGGCCATAGGCGGGCTTCGGGCAGCCCACGGGCCGCGGGCCAATTCTACATTCCTATCAATGTGCATGTTAACATGTCAATGTAAATATTCACATTGTCAACGGGTCGGGCCGGGCCTACTGCGGGCAAGCTTCGGGCAGCGGGCAAATTTTACACTCCTATCAATGTTAATGTTAACATGTCAATGTGAATATTCACAATGTCACGGGTCGGGCTACGGTCGGGCTTCGAGCCGCCCACGGGCTGCAAACCAATTTTACACTCTTATCAATGTGAATGTTAACATGTTAATGTGAATATTCACATTGTCAACGGGCCGGGTTGGGCCCGCCCTGAGCCACTGGCCAATTTTATACTCTTACCAATGTGAATGTTAACATGTCAATGTGAATATTCACATTGTTAACAAGCTGGGCTGGGCCCGCCTTGGGCCGCCCACGGGCCGTAGACAGGTTTCGGGTAGCCACGGGGCGCGGGCTAATTTTACACTCTTATCAATGTGAATGTTAACATGTCAATATGAATATTCACATTGTCAATGGGCCAGGTCAAGCCCGCCCCGGCCCGCGGGGGGCCTTTTGGCCACCCATGGGTTGCGAGCTAATTTTATACTCTTATCAATGTGAATGTTATCATGTCAATGTGAATATTCACATTGTCAACAGGCCGGACCGGGCCCGCCCCGGGCCGCCCATGGGCCGCTGGCCGATTTCGTGCTGCCACGGGATGCGGGCCAATTTTACACTCTTATTAATGTGAATGTTAACATGTCAATGTGAATATTCACATTGTCAACGGGCCCGGCCCGGCCCGCCCAGGCTCACGGACGGGTTTCGGGCCGCCCACGGGCCAATTTTACATTCCTACCATTGTGAATTTTAAAATATGATTGTTCACATCATAAAATTGCTAACCGTTCAAAAAATATTTATAAGGGTATCAAAATTAAATATAAGGGTATAAGTGTCCAAGAAAATAGTGTAAATCAAGAAAAAGAACTTTATGGAATAAAACTATACATACATGAGACTAAATGAGTTAAAAAATTTCTTCATAGACTTCTTGAGTTAAAACACTTCTAAATGAGATTTATCAATAAAAATTCCAAAATTGTATATCGAATGAATTGATATTTTATGATTCTTTTATTTTTAATTAAAATATTTATTATTTTTGTAATAATTTTATAAATATTATTAACATATTATTTTGATTATATTTTTTATATATAAAATTCAAATTTACAAGTCACTATCCATCTAAAAATATTAGGGTAAATTACCAATGGGTCTTAATAGTTGGATTTAATTCCCATCAAGTCCTATTGAAATTAAGTCTTGATAAAATTGTCACTAAAATAATTTTTCTGTGATAATTTTTTATATATGTCGCTAAAAATTGACAATTAGTGACTTTTTTTTGTCGTGATTTTTATAAATTGTCACTAAAACTTATAATTACTAACTTTTTTTATGACAATTTTTTTCCATAAGACCTATTAGATAATAAATCCACTTATTAGGACCTACACGTATGTACTCCAAAATATTATGATGGCAATGAAAAGTTATTAGTTAGTCCAAGAATAGCGTTACGTAACGTTTTATATATCTTGTGATTGGTAGAAGAAATGAGACTTACGATTTTATATCAAGTGATTAAAAAATATAAGAGAATATAAAAATTTATGATTGATTTAGAATATAACTATGTAGTGTCCTATAACCAAACAATAATTTTTTTGGTGGTCATGCTATTAATCATCTTTCATGAGAGAGAGAGAGAGAGAGAGAAAATGAAGTATGTCGACATTTTGCTTTTTTATTTTTAAGAGTGGAATAATTAAGAAAGTACACAGCACTAGCCAGCCTAGTAATTCTTCATTTCAGAGAATATGAGGCTTTATTCCAAATTTCCACTATTACATTTCTAGAAGGGAATGTTTATGTTTAATGATGATGTATATATATGTTATAACTTTTCATTTTCACAATTTTAACTTATCTGGACTGTGGAGATGTGATGAACCTATACCCTGTATCTGTAGTGGAGAAGGTATTTGGTGTTCTGGGATATGGTCGTACGATCTTTTGGGAATGTTGTATGGAAGTGTGATTTATAACTTCTTGTTGAGATATGGTAATAATTGTTTGAAACTTCTTAAGTGCTCTTAATTTTTTTCTTGGTTCAGTTTATATGGAATTCTGTTATGGATTTAATTGAGTCTTTCTAGTGAACGATAGAAGTGTTCTTTTAAAAATTAATTAAGGTGAGCGCAAATTAATCTAAACACCTTAAATTATTAAAAAACAAAAATAAAAATAAAATTGACATTTAGTAATTCATAAAAACAAAAACCCGCGATGTTTTTTAGTTACTTACAATTTTTTTGTGTGATTTATTGAGATGATCAGGACCAAAATAAATAAATAAATAAATAGAATATATATACAGTAAAAAAATTCCACTAATTGTTTTTTTGAGTGTGATGTGATGAGATGTGTACTGACAGACCGTAATCATTAATAATGGCATTCAGCAGTGATTTAGATCTCCTCAAATTTTAATCACCACTACCCCACACACACGTGGCGAGTGGTTATTAGAGGAGAAGGAAAAAAAAGAAAAGAAAAAGTGACCAATCAAAAAAGAAAATAGGTCAAAAAAGGGTGGGAAAATGGGGTCTCAATCTTTATTCTAAAAGGGTGAGAAAAGGGGGTCTCAATCTTTATTCTAATGACATTATGGCCAACGTCACACACCAACCAATTGTTTGTTCTCAGCTTTGGATCATCATTTCCTCTCTAATTTCATTGAAAAGATTAGAATAAATTACATTGATTTCATTTGAATTTAAAACAAAAAGAAGGTAAATTGTAAATATATATCTTGAAATTTACTTAAAATATAGATTATTTTCTTTGATTTTTCATCATCAAAAATTTTTATTTAACAAAATTAATTAAAAAACTGAAATTTCTAATTGCTCTCATTTATAATGATAAAATTATTTGAATTACTAATTGAGATAAATTTTTGTTATTATTAAAAACTATTGATTAATTTGATGATCTATTAATAAAAGGAGGCATTTGTTATAAAATTAGAAATTTCAAGAGACGAGATGTAATCTTCAAAATCATAAAGGGCATATCGTTTAAGTAAATCTAAGGAGTTGTATTTGTAATTTAGCCGAAAATTACAATAAATTTTACAATTTTTGATAGAATTATATTAAGTTTTCTTTTAGTAAGATTAAATGAATTGAAACTAATGTAAATTGTATGAAAATACAAAGATAAATATAAAAAAAAAATACATATTTCAATATAAAATATATGACAATATCATTTTTTTTTTCATATGACTAACAAATTATTGAAGAAAAACGAGCTAAATGTTATTTGAATTAAAAACATTAAGAGAACCTAATGTAATTACGTCTAAATTATAAGACTTATTGTATTTCAAATTGTAAGTGAAGTTAGTGTAATTTACCAAAAAAACTATTAACTACCAAGTAGTCCCATTAAGTAGAGTTTTTATTATTAAGTCATATTGACTTTTTGAATGCATCAATAACTCCTACCATACCTATACCTACCAAGTTCTTTCATCCTCTCTCTCTCTCTCTCTCTACTATTTTTTCAAAAACTTCACACCACCATTGTCTACCACATCACCACCTCTGTCGCCGTCCATCCGCCACCACCACTGCCGTCGTCGCCGTCTACCAACCACCACTACCATCGTTGTCGTTTGCCTATCATCTCTCTCTCTCTCTCTCTCTCTCTCTCTCTCCCTCCTATTTTTCCAAAAACTTCATATCACTATTGTCTACCACTACCATCGTCGTCATCGTTGTCCACTCATCACCACCACCGTTGTTATTCGAATGCTACCACCATTCGCCAACTATCTTCACCATCGTCGCAAATTTACACTTTCTTATTGTAGATCTACAGTCCACCATTGTCGATCTGTACAACCACTGTATCACTACCGCCTCCTTTGTTTTTAATTTAGATTTATTTTTCAGTGATAAATTTATCAGTTTCTCTTGTTCTTTGTGTATATGGAAGATGATGGTGGATTCTTATAACTAAGAAAGTGAACATGAGTAAGGATGGTAGATATTAATGAATAAATTTACAGTGATAAATTTATTAATTAGGACTTATAGGTAAATAAGTGTAATAACCTCACTCCGTGATTAGCTACTAATGCATATTTACGAATGTTAATCAGGTGGTTAGATGAAATTATCTGTTAATTGTGCATTTAATATGTTATTTGTGATTATATCTATTT
Organism: Camellia sinensis; assembly: GCF_004153795.1. NCBI lineage: Eukaryota > Viridiplantae > Streptophyta > Magnoliopsida > Ericales > Theaceae > Camellia > Camellia sinensis. The sequence continues at coordinate 773,777 of NW_021026243.1, forward strand.
GACGTAGGAATATCTGTTTCGATTTCGGCTTTGTTCTGTTAGTTGAAGACCTTATCAGCATTTGAATATGAATCTACTTAGGTTTACGCGCTATTTGGGGTTTTTAAAATTTTATGGTCAATTTAATTGGATTTCGATTCGGAATCCAATAATTAGAATACATTAATTATTAAGTTGAATTCATTTAGTTCTAATCATAATTACTTAACTTAAGCTAATTGAGCCATATAATGCTAATATAAAGACTTCTCATTCTCATCATTTTGAAGACAAAACATGAGAGTGAGAGAGAGTGTGTGTGTGAAAGCTTGAGAGAGAGAGCTCAACACTTTAGAGAGAGAGTGAAGGAAATTGAGGGGGAAAGTCGAGATTTTGCTCAACTTTGGAAGAATTAAGCCATTCAACTTGTGAATTCAAGACTTAAGGTAGAAATTCAACCCTTTGATCATCTAATAGAATTGTTTAGTGCATGAAAACAAGAGAAGTAGGTGATTAAGCATGAGAATTGAGCTTAGGAAGTAGAAAAGAGGATCATTCCATGCATGCATGCATAATTCATGGATATTAAGTTTGAATCTCAACACATACTCACATGCATGGGTATACAATTGCATAATCATGAGAATTCAACATGATTCTTCTCTTCTTAGTCCATTTGAACATGCTTTGGCACCATAGATCATCAATTCATTACATGCATGTAAATATATATAAAGTTTCAAGTTTGATTGTGAACAATTGACTTTCTTTTGGGCCTTGATTTTGCGAAATGGCTTTCAATTCATAAAGTTCTATAAGTTTTCAAGAGTTTTCTTAAGTTGTGGCCCAAAATGATGAGCTTTGAAGCTTTGGAATTTGATTTTTGAACTTGGAACAGCAATATGGAAATTCCAAAATTGGTCGCATCACTTGAGTGACCAAACTGTCGCTTGAGCGTAAAATTCAAGCTCCTAGTAGTTTTGTAGACAATTGCACGGTGGCTCGAGCGACCGATTGTGCGCTTGAGCGAACATTCTTTTTCTCAGTACTTGGCTTGAGCGACTGTCGAACGTGAAAACCAAGCATTCAATACTTTTGCAGATTTTGCAGACTGCTTAGAATGTGGAGACGCGGGAAAACAGAGGAAACATGGCTTACATATGACAGGTCTGCTCACCTGAATATCAGACAAACTCGTCGTTCTCCTCCAATGAGGAGCAATCTGGGATAAGACAAGAGAGACAGATGGCAGAGAGAGACAGAGAACTTGGAGAGCAAGTCTGTTCCCCCTATATAAGGAAACCTCACCCTCCTTCACAAGGATCCCGAATTCCATTCTTTGAGCATTAATTCCTTCCTATAGTCATGATCTCATCCTTCTCTTTAACTTCATGACTTTATCATTGAAGGGGTTTTCTAACATTACCCTAACATTACCCTAGTCGGGGCATCCCTCACCATTTGTTACCTGTGCAAACTTCTGCTCTTGGATTATCTAACTCGACCACGGAGCTCCACCATTCTTCATAGTGCAAAATCACCCGCACATAATTGGCGTTGTCTATGAGAAATCTAGCTCCATTGTGTGCCTTCATGGCACAAAGCGGACCAGTTTGTGCCACGGAGGCACATACGGTTTTGTTTTTCCTTGACTAGAAAAGACCTCTTGGAGATTTGTGAGTATGACACTCTTTATAAGGTGGGTCAAGAGTTCCTAACTAACCAATGTGGGATAGATTTTCACTCCCCACATTAGCCCCCAGAATGCGGGTCCATAGAGCAGAGTTAGGTTTTCCACGGATGATGCCAATTGTGCTAGGGTAATTTTGCATTATAGAGAATGGTGGAACTCTGTGGCCGAGCTGTATAATTTGGGAACAAAAGTCTGCAACGGTGAGGGCTGCCGAATTATGATTAGATTAGAAAACCCCTTCGATGATAAAGTTAGGAACTTAAAGAGAATGAGGAGATGATGAATATAGAGAAAGAGAAGAGGATGTATTATATGTCCTAATTATGACAATTGTTATATTTGGTTAAAACCTATTGTGATGTTAGTTATGACTTGGTTATCTCTCATTGTGGTACTCTATCCGTCTCAAAATATTAGTCCTCTATTCCATTTTTTATTATCCCAAAATATTAGTCCATTTTCAAAAATTAAGGATTAAAAAAAATATAAATTTCCTAGTTTGTCATTCTTTTAAATTCATTAACACAAAAAGTATAATTATGACAATTGATATTCTCAAAAAAACGTACTATTAAGGGATAATTTTAGAAAATTAATATTTTTAAAGTTTAATAATTGTACTACCAAAAAAAGTTAAATTCTCCAAAAGGGACTATTATTTTTGGGCGGAAGGAATATTGTTTATGATCATTATTTTGGTTATGATTTAAAAAAAAATTAATTATATTTTATGTGTGTTTGATTACGATTATTTTTTTTTTAAATTTGTTTTTTAGTTATGATTGAAAAAAGATTTCGTTGTAACATAAATCTTATAACTTGTCTATCGTAATATGTATAGTAACATGTGTATATATATATACACATGTGTGTGTTCAACATAGGCCTTGTGTCACGACCCAAACCCGCCCCTATGGGTTTAGCATCGCAACCGGCCAGTAATTTGTGATTACCAAAGGTCTGCTTAACAGTAATGACAGTAATACAGAGTAAGGGGCTGGCGGAAGCCAAACAGTAAATAAAAAGATGTCCAATGAGCTATGAAAACCTGAATGCAAAAAGACTTTTATAAACAAGCCACATTCATAACCAAAACATCTATACATACATTATATATACAAACATCTAGGTTAGGGACCAAGTCCCTTCACCATAACTGTACAGTCGAAACTTATTCAGTCGGTACAAAACAGAGACATAAGGGTGATTCTGAACACCCCAAAACAGCCTTAGCTTGAACGAACTCGGAATCTCGAAGTGAGGCACGGTGGTTGGCTTGACAAAACGAGAGATTAACTTGACGCTCGTAGCTTCGGTCTGGTGCCTGGACATCTACATATAAATATAAACAGTGAGCTAAAGCCCAGTGAATAACATATGCGTAAAGGGGTTAAGAATGAATGTCCTTTCATTAATTAAAACAATCATTTGCATCAGTAAATCAGTTATTCAGTCAGTAGCTTATATTTCATGCCATATCAGTCATTAGAATTCATAACAGTCATACATGGTACGTCCAATAGTAAAACAGTACAATAGGTCTTAATAGACCGAACAGTCAGTTGATGGCCATCATAACAGTAAACAGTAGTAGTTCCAAACATTGGAACTGACAGAGATCTCTGTAACAGTAGCAGTAATAGTAAGTTGCTATGGATGCCACGAATACTGTTTACAAATAGGACAAACATTCATTCAGTAAGTAATGTCATTTCAGAAAACGGTACAGTCAACCGTTCAGAAATAATTATAATTGAACGTATGTTTATAACATTGTTACTCATAGAGCACTGGGCTAAAGATAGGCTAGTCAGAGTCTTCGGGTGCCAACCCTATACAGTTGCAGAACGAACACACACTAAGTTACACACTTGGGATTAATAACTTAGCCCTTTAACTTGACTCTGTGTGGTTCTATAACATTACCCTCATTAAGATGCCTTAAACATAGCCTAGGCATGCCTAGGATGGAATGAGGATGCAAAAATGTACTTTAAAACACTTTTCAAATTTTTGCTGAAACAGGGGTCTCGCTCGAGCGTGGCTTTCTACGCTCGAGCGAGCTTACCAAAACAGAGGGGTCGCTCGAGCGTGGACTCCCTCACTCGAGCGGTCTATAAAAATACAAAAAGTACTGGTTGTTAAAATTCTCCGCTCAATGCTCGCTCGAGCGTGAGACACAGCTCTTCGCTCGAGCGTAGGTCTCGTTGCTCGAGCGTGCGTCTGCGTGTACAAAAACCTGAGAGCTTGCAATCTACGCTCGAGCCAACATTCCGTCGCTCGAGCAGGGCTCTGAACAAAAAGATGGTCGCTCGAGCGTGGAATCCTTCGCTCGAGCGTGGAAGCCAAAATCTGAAATTTCCAGATTTGCTCCCAAAGCTCAAACCAAGAATTAAACCTATCAAAACTCAACCTTTTGGGCCAATTTTCTGGAAACACTTGAAAACTCATACTACAACACGTTTTGAAGATCAATTTTGTAAAATCAAGCCCAAATGTGAGACAATTGAACACAATTTTGAATGAAACTTGAAGAATAATGCAAGAACATCACATGCATGAGTTCCTATGGATTCCAATGCTCCAAAACATGGTCAAATGCAAGATTGAATTCTATGACATGGTGAATTCATGGACTACAAGCAAAATATGGACATGCATGTGGAAATTCTCATGTAAATGATCTCAAAGCTCAATGATATGGACATGCATGCACACATTGCTACTCAATTCAACTCTTTAGGCTATAACTTGATTCTAATCTCCAATATTTCCATGAACCATGCAAGAAACAACTCAAATTCAAGTTCAAGAGTGTGAGTTTCCTACCTTAGGTCTTGAATTCCAAGTATGCTAGCTCAATTTTGCAAATCTTCTTCAATTCCTCTAAATTCAAACAAAATTCTTGTTGAACTCAAATTTTCTTCCAACTCTCTCTCTCTCTCTCGTTTTGGTCTTGAAGGTGGATGAAGAATGGTATGTTAAAATGTGAATTAAGCACCAAACAAAGTTTTAACAAAGTGGCCCACTTCAATGGCAAAAATGTAATAAACTCTAACTAATGTGATTTAACTTTATTTATCCTAATTTAATCATTCCAAATTAAATTTTAATTAAACATACCATAAAATCACTTAAATCCTAATTAGCATAAAATACTAATCAATTTCTGAATCGGTCGCCGATAAAGCTCTCAATTCGCAATTCGAAATAAAAGCACGAACAGATCATTCAGTAATCAAACAGATATAAATGCATTTAAAGTAACACACTCATGCAAACAGATTAGGATTTCATTCTAATTAACTACTTATCATGCTCAATCACAGTTTAACACTAATCAGAGGTGAGGGTTGTTACACCTTGTTTAGCATGATCTAAAAAAGTTAAAAAGTCAAAAAGTCACTATCTTATTTAAGTCGCATCATCTTATTTAAGTCACATCACCTCTCTAACACATCACTTCAAACCCAACCCATATCCAACCCATATTTCATAAAAAGTCAAAAAATACATTTATTTATATCATCTAAAACCACCTCTCAATGCGTGATTGCTGCATTTGAGTTTGGAAAAATACTATAAATCTTAAATAATTTATTAAATTTTTTACATGATTGTAAGATCCATACAAATCTACATATGTATCAGTCCTACATTTATATGAAAAATTTAATATATTTTTTAGAATTCTTAACATAACTCTCGAGTTTGTGGGTGACTAAGGGTTTGGGTGGCTCCCTTATCCAGAGAACCAAGCTCAACAGCAGTTGCGTCATCATGGTTCCACCCAACCAAGTGTTGGAACAACTTCTCTCTCTTATTTTTTGTGTTGTGACATATGATTCCAATACAATTTTTTTTTTTTATCCCAATACAATATAATAATATCAAATCCTTTTTAAGGGAGTCTATGATATCTCTCTCTATATATATTCAGTTAATCAGAGAAGTTTGGACGCTATATACATTAATTAATTAAAATGAAGTAAAGATGGCCCAACCATGTGCCATATCCACTCTATTTCCCGATACATGCATTTGAAGTACAATAATAATAACAACATATTATAAGCATAGTATATAGTATTATTAAATTAACACTAAGAGGATGAGTTACTGTATGTAAATATAATATAATATAATGATTATAATAATGGATATGAGATAGATACGATCTTATTCTACTCACTTTCTCTTTATACTGTGTTTAGTTAGGGAATTTGAGGAGGGATTTGAAAAGAAAAATGAAAAAGGTAAGTGAAATGTGGATAAAAGATGCCTAAATTTCACCTAGTTTCACACACTTTTTCCCTTTCTCTTTTCAAATCTCTCCTCAAATCCCTCAACCAAACACAACGTCTCAGTGACATAACTTTAGTGGTGCAATCATGGTTTCGTATTAATTTAATTGAGGCTGCCTCAGAGTTAAGCCACCAAAACTATAATCTCAACTCAGAAGTTGATCCATTACCTAATCAATTACATATGAGTAATGTTAAAAGAGTGTAGATCATATGTAAGCTTATTACATTTATGAATTTGATTATTACAAATATCATAATTTAATTTTATAAGAGTTATAATTTAAAATTAAAAAAAAATGAATTATAACCAAACACCACTTAAATTATAACAAAAAAACTCTAAGATCATAATTGTGACACCCTGAATATTTAAGTAAATATCACATAAATGTTTATACCTATATATATACATATATAATAATGGGTGTATATGATAATATATCATCAAAACAATAAAGAAATAACTAAATAAATAAATAAGTTAAATAAACAAACATAATAAACGTAATAAGAAATAAATATAAAAGTAATAATTAGAGTAATAATAATAATAATAAGATATAGTAAATTTGTGAGTTAATAATAATAATATCTGGTTATATCTGATTTCATAATCCAAATAATAATGAACGTGTATACTGCTGGACAAATGAACCTCAGCCATTTGGGCTCTCAAGGACTAGGGGAGGTGAGTCATCCAATTAGGATCATCATGTCATCACCAGGCTGTGTATATATAAAAGGGGTTGGGCTGTGAAGCAAGTAGAACGAAAGGAAAAGAAAACAAATAAACAAAAAAAGAAAAAAGAAAAAAAGGGGAAGTAAGGGAGCAGCTGTAAGAAGTTAGCAAAGATAAAAAGAAAATAGTAATGATTAATATCAAGGTGAGTTGTATTATACTTTATATTATACATTCAGTCATCATAATATATTTTACATATGTTTTGAATTATCATATATATATATATATATATATATTTCAATTACGTTAATAATTTTCTGAACTCCATTTGCTTATATTGAAACCTATGGATATGTTTGTTTAAATTTTAGAAATTATTTGATAATAATTTTGTAAACAATTATTTTCTGTAAGTACCACAACGAGAGTCTCATGCCTTGAAGGATTTAAATGACCATTGACCTCTGTTTGGCCACTTTGTGGATCGCTGTTTGTCATGAATCCGTTGACCTCTGTTCTGACTGTCATTCCAATGACCTCTGTTCTGTATCATGGTTATGGTTATTTATTTACATAATTTCTATATTTCAGTTTCTGCCACTTTAAATAATTTGTTTATTCAAATTAAGTTATTCTAACTAACTATCCATGGTTATTTTGTGTTCCTTATACTCTTAGCATAATATTTCTCACTCTGCTGTGTGCTTATAGTTGTTACCCTTTCAGGTGACGAGATGTAAGGAAGACCCGTAGCCTCATGTAGTGGAACTCGTACAAGAATTTGATGTTGATCCGTTATTTTATTTTTCTTTCCTTTTCTTCCTTTTGTTTTTTTTACTGAGGGCCGATCACTGAATAATAAAATAATAAAAGCCCTATAGATGTATTTTCTTTTATCAAAATAATAGAATGAAGTTAATTTTATGTTTCATTATTTTCTTTCCACCACTCTGCCTCCGTTTGCGCCATTTAATTTGTTAAGATTAGAATTAATTAGTAAGTTGCGATTCCAGTTCTAAGCCCCTGGGGTTGAGCCGCGACAATAATCAAAATAATATCATAATTGGCAATCTCATAATGTATCATAATTAACACAATAATAGATCATAATAACCAAAGACCACAAAATTTATAACCATATATGCATATTGTATACACCCCAAACATAAAATTTCCCATCATATATATATATATAGGTTTGGTTAACGAGTGCTATAACGTATTGTTTAACAATTTTTAAATTGATTGTACATTGCATGTTGCATTTCTAATTTCTCATCAAGTGCCCTAGCAGCACTTATTATTGAATGCTTCCCTCAAACTTTGGCTATGGATTGATTGACTTTCTTCAACCTTAGATATACTTTTTGAAGTTGCTTTGCTGCTGTATTATGGATAGGAATCTTGGATTTGGAGGCTAGGGTTTGAGTTTCACTCTTTTAACTCACTAAAAACACTCAATTTAACTCCAATACTTGGGAATCATTGAAAGGGGAGGCAAGGGGGTGTATTTATAGGCAAGGGGAGCCTTGGGGGTTAAGAAAGGTCACCCTAGGGTTTCCCCATCATTAACTCGCAGTGCCTTCCGCCTAACTCGCGAACATCCTTGATAGCCTTTCGTATTTTGGGCATATATCTCTCATCAGATACCAGATTGAGATGAATCAAGCGGCGTTGGAAGTCTAACTCAAAGGGTTACAATTTTGTGTGAAATAGAAATTTTCTAATTCCAACTTTTACTAGGTGGAAACAAGTCCTCAATATGAGCATAAAAATAGTAATTTTGACTAAAAATAGGTTTTGACAAGAAAATGGAAATACAACTCTAACAACTTCAAGCATCTCTAAAGTTAAAATTATGATACCTTTCATCATTGGGAAGCATTTGAACCTAAGTCTCAATAGTTGGTCAAAATTGGGTGTCTACACCACGCTAACATGGCAGACGTAGAGGATCTCTCCCAAGACGTTTTAGACATGCACCTCTCAACTGTGGTTTCTGAAGTGAACTTGGTGAGATCTAACCCAAGGGAGTGGTGGGTGGATATTAGTGCTACAAGCCACAACTGCTCTAATAAGAAAATCTTCACTTTCTTCAAGTCGATTATAAACGGTAAGAAGTTGTTCATGGGAAACTTGAAGACTTCAAACATTGAGAACTAGGGTAAAATGATCCTGAAGATGACTTTAGAAAAAGAACTGACATTGAACAATCTCTTGTATGTGCTAGAATTCACAAGAACTTGGTGTGTGGGTCTCTTTTGAACAAGCATGACTTATACATGGTGTTTGAAACAGATAAGGTCATATTGATTAAAAAAAATGAGGTGTATGTAGGTAAGGGTTATTTAGTTGATAGGTTGTGTAAGCTCAATGTAATGACTTTGTTCCCAAAGATTAATAAAAATGGAGCATCATCTTCTACTTACTTGCTTATTGAATGATTTATAAGGCAGTTTACTACAATCGACAGAAAATATTTTATGGTGCAAATAATTTGAATTCTTGAAGAGTTATAATACACCCATGTTAATTTTTAATCTATCACTGTCGATTGGTGAACACCCTATCTTTGGTTCTGTTGAATGACATAGCAGAGAGCCACATTCCTTATTTTTCAAATTAAACAATTCACTGTTAGCCATGTTTTGGCTAATCAAAGAGATTTTACTACATATAGTCATTTTTAACCATTGTTGTTTTTCAAACCATGTCATAAAAATTAATTTTTAGTGTGATCCACAAATCCAAAGGAGATGTTAGATTCCAAAAATCACATAATTAAATGTTATGAAAAATTCATAAATTTTGGCATTTTAAAAATGTCAAAAAATACACATTCAATAAACTCAAACAAAGGGGTCCTTGTCATTTTTTATCATGTTTGGCAAAAAATCATGCCCCCTGGTTGCAGACTCCTCATACATTAGAGGCCAAGTTTGCTCCCAGGTATAGGCCTGGCTCTTGTTTCTTCATAATTTTGTTCAATAAACTCATTTACTAGGACCTCTACTCCATGATTTCTCTGAAATTAAGCAGAAGGTCTAGGGGGTCCATATTGCCCCCTTGGTCCAGTCTTAGATCCCATTTCTCTATAGGTCTGATTTGGGTTCATTTGAAACCTATCTAGTGCCTCCTCTTGGAGGGTTAGAGGTTTGTAATAGGAAGTGGACCCATGTTGAGCTTGGGTCTTACCAGACTTAGTTGTGAAAGCTTGAGTTAAAATGGGTTGAGTAAAACATGGTTGAAATTGTACCTTATTTACTTGTGTCTCAACTCTGGTTAGCCTTGGTAGACTAGGTGTACGACTGGATCCTCCAATTGCCCTGCATTTAGCTCTCACTTCCTTAGTATTTTGCCCAGGCCTCATATCCAATGTCTGCCTTATTTGAGCAATCATGTCATGCATCTACTCTGGTGTCAAGCCACTGAATTGGACTACATTTGATGCTTCTTGACCATTCTTCTAGTTTTCATTAAACCTAGCCACTAAATAACCCCTAAGTGAATATTCACCATTGTTTTGTGATGAATTTTCAACATGTTTCAAGATAAGGGCCTATTTTTTTAATTTTAGTCATTAATGGGTTACGAAAACTCTCCAAAGACACGTTATCTTCATGGCTTGATGTGTTAACTCCTGAGCCACATATCTTGGCTCCTCATGAATAGTTGGCTCTGTAAAAATAGACGTATTAACCTTATTAGCCACATTATTTTCATACCTTAATTTTTTATTGGCCATTATACCTATTAATTTCTCTTTCCAACTCAAATCTCTTTCATTAATTAGGTAAATTTGGCTTTCAAGTTGATGAATTTTTTTATCAAAATAATTTAAATCTTTTTGCATCAAATAATATGGACATGATGAAATTATTTGAAATTTTTGTCCATAAAGAGAATTAATTTTTCTTCGTAGGGCTAAAATTTCACTCCCGCACTACTAAATTTCATCCTTATAACGCCAAATAAATTTTTTTTTTCCATATCATTTGTCATGTCATTTTGTTGGCAATAAGCAATAAAACCACCACCATAATATTGACAATTTTTAGATATGAAATATGATGCATTCCATTGATAATTTGTGTCCATGGATGCAGAAGATGTAAACATATTTGTTGAAGGCATGATTCCCTATGGATGAGTTTGCTGCCAATTTATGTTAGCAAAAAATTTGTTTAAGGTCAATCAATAAAAAAAAACTTAACTTTCACAAAAAACACAAAAGATCAAACTTTGTAGTTGAGTTCTATGTTTTAAATAGATTAAGGATTTCTTTACAAGTAATTAAATAAAGAGGAAGTATGAGAAAAGATAATTGAATTTGTATTAATCAAGTAAAATGTCACTTACCACAACTTACATGAATTTAAATAAGAATAAAGAACTAAAAAATGCACTGATCGACAGAGAAATAGTAACCATCACTGAGCTACTCCTAAAATGCTAAGTAACTACTCCTAAAATTTACATTGTATGAGTTGTGTTGTATGTCCTTTGTATCTCTCTTAGTTTGTTTATTGGCTCATCCACATGAATGTGTGTGTGTGAGAGAGAGAGACAGAGATGTAATCTAAACTTATGATTTCCTCAACATACCATGATTTTCTCAATATCATCCATATCTCATGTTTGATATTGATAGGAACCACTTTGTAGATTTTGAACTTTGACCTAATCTTAATTCCTTGATTCCAACAACTACCTTTCAAAATGGCTATAATGGTTTGAGCAATGTTTGGTAGCCCAAAAAGAAGGTTGGCTCGAATGACTCGAAATTCATCTTACCGATCGTCCGGCGAGAAGGCTCATAGCCGCGGTCAACAAAGGTAATAACCGCGGTAAACAAGTTTTCACCCGGTCGTCCTGGTGGACGTCCGGTCAACACCCATTCAGGCCATTCGAGCCCCTCCTTTTTGGGCTACCAAGCATTTTTGTAATGGTTAACTTTTTTGACTCTCTATTTAATATGTTATCATGTCACGTTATGCCATGTCTTTAACACACTTACCATGCCACGTCAGCATGCCTTCTGACAGAGATAATAATAATAACAAATGTGGCCAAGGTTATTCTTTAAAAATAGTTTATGATTTCAATCGACAGACCATAATCAAACTATGTCATAATCACCAGACCACAATCGACAGAAAAATAAAATGTAGTGTCAACACAAACTACATTATTTTATCATATGAGTTTTTTTTTTTTTGAATATCAACTTCTGAATAAAATTATACTGTTCAAAAATTAAATTTTAAATAAAACCTTATGATTCAGCTTTATATTTTGTTTAGAAGTTAATTTCCAAACAATCGGGTTTTGCCACATAATTTGTTTGTTGTTGACCACGTTATTTGGTTCCCCATTAGATATATATGAACTAGTTTGATCAATAATATGTGTACATATATCATATATGAGTTATGCTAATAACAATTTTAAGAGTGGTTAAAATATTTATAATTTGAATATATATTGCACATTTTTAAAAATATTTTTACATATTTTTCAACACTAATAACAACTTTTTTTTTTTCTCTTGAGATAGCGTTAGTATGTTAGTATAATTAGATTACAATTGAATGGCAGCTGTTACTCTATCAACTTGAACCCTTAACCTCCCGCTTACTACATCCTAAGGTGTAATTATTAGACCATTGAGTTACACCTTAATAACAACTTATAGATAGTTATCTTTGATGTTTCTCATCACGTATTGGTAATGACTTTGGCATGTTTGATTGGAAGGATTAAAACATGGGATTGAGATTATTAATCTGCAGGCCCAATTATCCTATATTTGTTTTGACATTTTGTTTTAGGATTATCAATTCAATGGATAATTAATCCAACAAATTTGTAGGATTATTAGTAATGGGGTAAGGGTGGGATTGTGAATACCACACTAATTTGATTGGATTATTAATACCTCACTATTAGTCGTGTGGAATCAAAGCATTACCATTTACCTGTAAAATAAGTCCTAAAAAAAATTAAGAAAGAGGGTTAAGTCGAAATGCAAAATTTGATTGTTGCCTAAAGTTGACAAAAGAAAAGGTGGGGTGATATCATTAAATTTGAAAAATAATACTTGGAGGAGGAGCATTTCAAACCCAAGTGGTTTCCATTACAGAATAGAATATGTGTTGACGTGAGAAAGCAATATTCAATTTACAAACATAAGTGGAGAATCCTAATGGACACCAACATAATATGGTGCTGTTTGGTGTTCCTGTTAAAACAGATTATACATTATAACTTAACAGATTATAAATTATGATTTTAATCAGAAGCTGTTAATCTGTTTGGTATAGCTGTTGGATTATAGATTTAAGTTGCTGAGTAATATTTGTTAAATAAGCTGTGAAGCAGCTTTTTCAATTAATTTTTATTTTTTATTATTCACTATTTGTCTACATTTCTCATAAAAAATAATAATAATATTTTATAGTCCATTTGGGTCTTTTTCTATTTTTAAAAAAAATAAAAAATAAAAAAATTTAAGAGTATAATCGTTAATTAACATGTCCACAGCAGAACCTGATCATCAGAATCAAGGGATGAACAGTTTCTCAGAATCAGCTTTTTTAACTTAAAATAAGTTCTTAGAATCAGAAGCTGTTTAAAATAAGTTTTAATCAAACAGTCTAAAATAACTTTTTAAAAACCAGAAGTCATAAGTTGGCTCAAAAAAGTCCCACCAAACACCCCATTCAAATATGAGAGAGAGAGAGAGAGTACTAAAAATTCAGCTGAAATTCATGTCCAAATTCTTCTGCTCAAAAAATCACATTGTTTAATTAGGTAAGAATTTGGAGACATAATTTAACAATTGTAAATTTTTGAAAAGATTGATAAAGGGTTCACCCTTTGTTTTCGTGCAAAATATTTTACTCTGGAAAACAAAAATATATTTTTTTTATTATATTTTTCAGTATTTGGTTACATCTGAAAAATATTTCCATAAACTCATCTCACTCTCTACCAAGCACTTAAGTGGCATTCACAGAAAGCTCACCCAAGCCCAGCAAAAACGACTGAATTTCAGAATGCAAGTCATTTTTGGCTATTTCAAAAAACTCATTTTTCATTAAAAAAATATTTTACTTGTTTTTTTTCCACAAAACAACGAAAAATATTTTACGTCCAAACAAACGAAACTTGAGCATTTTGTGATACAAGTTTAAGTTTTGATCTTTGTTGATCATAGGGATACACACATGACACTTTTTCATCAATGAGGAGAACTTTTATTTTCACGCATGGTTTGCTTCCAGTGCACACATCATTTTTGTTCAAAAATCAACTTCTGAATTAAACTATTTGATTTGGGAATCAACTTTTGAACCAAACTATTTCAGCTATAACTTTGGTTTGGGAGTTGATTTCCGAACAAAACCATCTGATTTAGAAATTAACTTTTAGACCAATGAATTTTGTACTGAAATCAACCTCCAAACCAAAAATTTGTAAATTTCATGTGGAAACTAAAATAATGTGGTGTGAAAATGGTAGAGATGGTGGAGACAGTGGCGGTAGCGGTGTGGTGGTGGTGACAATGGTAGTAGAGGTGGTGGCGGCAATGACAATGATGGTAGTCATGGCCGTGGTGGTGTTGAAGGTGATGGTAGTGCTTGTAATGTGGTGATATTGGTAAACTTTAGTTTAGAAAACGTTTTTTGCTTTTTAAAAGTGAAAAACATTTTTCGCTAAAATAAGTATGTTTTTCGTTGAGAAAATACTTTCCATTGAAAGTTTTTCGTTATACAAAATGCCAGCAAATGCATAAAACATTTTTCAAACAAACAGAAGGTAACTCTACCTTTATTTCAATAAACCAAAAAATACTTTAAAAAGGAGTGAACATATATAATTTAAAGACAATTAATAAACAATACTAGGATAGCAAATGATTATTTTGAAATTGTAAGGGGCAATGCCACCCCTGCCCCCTCTAAGGCCCATCCTTGAGTAAGAGTAAATTTGCATTTATGGGCCATCCGCTGACTGCTCATTAAAGCATTTCCTAGGGAAAATCTGGTCTTCACTCTCATTATCCAGACAACAAGAACAAACTATGAAAGAGTTATAAGAAGGGTAAAAAATAAAATAAAACAAAATAAAAATCTAGGTACTCCGAATTTTATACAAAAAGGCAGTGTGTGGCCTAGATTCAACTCATGTATTATGGAATCTACATTTTCAATGAATTTAAACCATACTACTTTTTCCAAGTAAAAAATTCTGGATAGCTAAAAATTCTACACATACGAGTCAGCAGAGACTCTGATGACTGCAAAAGATGATACATTGATTACAAAACTTTCCTTTTTATACAGATGGAAACATTTGCAAGAGATATATATATATATATATATATCATGGTAAATATTGTTCAAGGCATTCTTTCAACTTTTGAAACGTAACAGGTTTTGATACAAATGAATCCATACCATTTGCATAACACTCCTCTGCACTCTCTGCCAATGCATTTGCTGTCATCTGCATTTATCCAACTAGTTTCATCAATGGATATGCATACAAATACAAGCATATATACGTAAATATTTAAAAAAATGAGAAAAAAAAAAAGAAACATTAAACTATTAATCATTACTTGCATATTTTAAGCGTGCAAAGAACCTCGTCTGTCAAAATTACAATGAGTTGGGTTTGTCTAAAATTTAACGATCTTTTTACTTTCTTTTGTAACCAGCCAAGATCTCCAAGTCAGTCAATGAGTCACCAGTGTGAGTCAAACACAAGATCTTCGAGTTTATGGTTGGTTCTAATGACAACCTGAGCTACCGCGATTGGTTTTATAATGGGTTTAGTAATGGCTACTTGACAATTACTTTTGAGTTTATGTAAACACATTGAAATGGTGTAATGTGCAGGATTCGGCTAAAGACTACTGGCTACATATGGAAACCTAATACAAGTAATTGGATAATCTACTGTAGTTCAGAAGTAAGTTAAAGTTCCTATGTGGGTACTCAAAGATGAACCACATTCAAACACAATGTCGAGCCAATGAACATATTTGTCCACATGCAGTTTCAGAAGGAGATTAATTTGACCAACGAGTCCAACAAGAAAGTGGTAAGAAGTCAAGTCATTCCCCAAAATATTGGACAGTAATTGGAAATTGGAAATCTTCATAGCAACTACTTGGGTTAATGTAGTCGTCAGACCCCGTGTACCTCACTAGGAGGTCAGGGGTTCGACTTCCCCTCCCGTTCAGTGTTCAAAATAATGATAATAATACAAAGAAAAAAAACGGTTAGAACGAAAGAAAATCTTCACAGCAAGACCCCACTGAAGGATGAAGGATGACCCACTTCAATGCAGACAAGCCCACCTAATGGGTATGCGATATGTATAAATGTGCTAGACTGGAGCCATATACTAGTGCAGTTAGAGGACTTGCATGGAACCTTTACTTATACCAGTGGCAGTTTGTAATCTAATGCTTAGGCATTCCCTAGATAGAAGTACACCCTGCCGGGCAAGAATTGAGCAACAGTTGCCAAGGCAAAACTTCAAACTGATTTATCATATATCAGGATGAATATCAGGGTGAAAAGAGGCAGAGTTTCTGCATAGAGGGGAAAGTGCAAGTACAATAGCCAGTCTATTTTACATGGACTCGGATATGAGATTTGAGTGCGGGTGCATATCTAGAGATTAGATCCATCAAACCTCAAATTTAAGGGTATGGAGTTGGCCAAACAAAGGGTTAATTTTTTTTTTTTATATGTTTAGCCTATTATGTGAGATTAAATGATGTTTATAAGTAACATACAATGTCAAAAAGACATTTTAAATACAAATATATAAGAAGCATCCCATGGAAAGTATTGGACACATATCACACACCCTCTAAAAAGCATGGACATGTGACACGACATGGATACTCCGAAATGTAAATTTCCAAAAAACGTAGGACATGAATGTGGGGGACACAAGCAAAATTTATAATGCTATATATTTATTATATGTCATATATAAGTATAAATAATTAGTATATATCATATATTTGAATATTTAAGTCGAAGATAATAATTTTTGAGACAATTACAAAAAAATAAAAAAATAAAAAAAAGGTTTGAGCCTTGTAATAAAATAAACCATGAGTTTTAAATTTTTTCAATTTAAACCCTAATTTTTTGATTTGTTTTCAATTTAAACCATTCTCTTATTTTCGTCAAGTAAAACCGACGAAAAAAGAGTAAATTAGTCATTAAAATCAATATAGGTATGCATAAAATGTCTAAAATACACTTTTCATCGAGTTTAATGACTGAAATATCCATTTTTTAATCAAATTTACTTAATGGAAATAGGCAAATGATTTAGATTGAAAACAAATCAAAAGTTTAGGATTTAAATTGACAAAATTGAAAATTCAGGGTTTATGTTGTTACATGACTCAAACCCTAGGTGTTTTTTTGTAATTGTCCCATAATTTTTTAAGTCTGAAGGAGGAGAATATGTATAAACTAATATTGCTTTCATTTTATTATTTATTCTAGGTAATTTTATTCAAACTTGTAATGTCTTTCATGTGTGTCTAAGTGTTGGGAAGTGCCCGACAAGTGTCGTGTCCATGTCGGACAAGACACTTTACCGTCTTAGAAGTGTATGTGCCTCTTAGCACACCCTTGTCCAAGTGTCAGGTGTCTGACATGGGTGTTTGATTTATTTTGAAGAGTCCATGTAATATTAAACATAGTATCTAGTCGATGATGAACTTTGAGACAGTCTTGATAGCCTCTATCTTTGTGGAGGATATAGTCCTATAAGTAGTTAAATAGGGAAATAGTTTGGTTAGAGCCAAGTAGTTGGGATCTATGGTTTTTTGTTGAGTTGAGCACGCAAGGAAGAAAATTTCAGGCCAACCAAGAGAAAATTAGACAGATTAAAGGAGCCTTTTTGGCAGAAGTATTCAAGTGCTTACAGCAATAATGCGAATCTTGTTTCTCGACGGCAAGTTAAATTCTTCATCATTTGGTGATGAATTTGGGGACATGTGTAGCTCAATTCCAGCTTTCACTGCAGCATCCCAATTACCAGTTTGCTCAAAAGAACGAATGAGTCTTGTAGCTTGAAGGCCATCCATTACTGGCATGCATACATCCTGTACATGGTACACAGTTTCCAACAGCTTTAAGCAATTATACATTAATGATAAAAACTGATTAGAGCATATCTTCCACTTCGCATTTTTTATTTCAGAGAGAGAATAATGAAAAAAAAATTGAGTGATTTGAGCTTATCCCCCAGTGTGCTTTCTTCTGGCCTCACCATTATATAAACAACGATTTGGAATTGTTCTATTACTTGGCTGCTATGTAGATGCCCATGAAACAACGCCTCATCGTAGTTTTTAGTAGCTTGTGCTACCTAGCTCACCATTTTACATCACCAAGTAC
The DNA here is from genome assembly GCF_004153795.1 of Camellia sinensis. Classification (NCBI taxonomy): domain Eukaryota; kingdom Viridiplantae; phylum Streptophyta; class Magnoliopsida; order Ericales; family Theaceae; genus Camellia; species Camellia sinensis. Next base: position 791,882 of record NW_021026243.1, read on the forward strand.
ATGACGAGATATTATTCTCCTTCACTTCATGATTATTTCCAAACAAAATATGTGTAACCAGGTAAATGGTGATATAAAACGATGACGAAAAAAATTGAAACATACAGATTTTTCTTTAAAAGAAAACAGTTCATTATTCTAGTGAAATTACCATCAGAATGAGATCATAACCATGGCACTGAACTGCACGCACAGCTTCGACTCCATTATTTACAACATCTATGCAGTAGCCAAACTGCTTCATCATTGACCGTGCCACCATCACATTAATCTTGTTATCATCCACGAGAAGGATCTTCGGTTTCAATGTTGCTTTGTGATTTTCCGGACTGTTGCTAGAAGTGCACTGGGAGCTTCTCTCACATCTTTCCCGCATCTCACTTGCTTCTTGGGAGTCCCTTGGCTTCATTGTTCCCCCCACCTCTTTGCTTGCCCCATGGAATTGACCATTTTCTTTTTTGTGATACAGTACCTCACCACCAACTGTGACTTTCTTATTAGAGTCCGGGCTGTGCTTCATTGAAGTTACATGTTCAAATGACATGTCAGCACCATCAACCACCGAACATGCATCCTCTAATGAAATCAACTCATTTGGTGCAATGTTGCTAACCATAAATGAATTGGGATCTTCTGACAATCTGTTAAGTTCGTGTGAGGCATTAAAAGCAACATTGTTTGGTAATAATTTTTGAGCCCTGCTGGAACCATTAGAAGAGAAAAGAGAACCCAATGTTCGGGGTTGGAATTGGAAAAATCCAGAACTTGTATCGTCATCGTTGGCATCTACTGGAGCATTATGATCGTCCATATCGGAGAGTTCATCAGGATCATCTGAATTATCACATTCAGGTGAAACCTTGTATGCTATTACAAATGTAAATGTAGACCCAATGTGCTCTTGGCTCGACACTGTGAGATGACCTCCCATGAGCTCAACCTGTGTCGTATATCAGAGGAAATATTGGTAAATCATTAGCAGTAACGAAATAAATATATTACAGTAAATTTATGGATATTATTAACGAGGAAATGGGACTAGAACATTATAATCCAGTTTACTAACTATTGAGTGTGATATTTTTAAAACAAATGATGGGTAAAAATGATCACCAGTTGTTTGCAGATTGCTAAGCCTAGTCCAGTCCCACCATACTTCCGTGCCGTGTCTGCACCTACTTGCATGTATTTCTTGAATAGATTAGGCAAAGCATTCTCTGTCATAAAAAATAAAAATAAAAATAAATGAAAACTGTGATTTTTACACTCAGAAGTCAAGTAAACTTTAAACAGCTATAGAATACAACTTACGGTAGTGGAAAGCTAATTTACAAAAGTCCCTACTCAATGTTCCAATGCATTTTTTTTTTCAGGCAAAGAGAGCATCTGAAAAAAATACCTGGTATTCCAATCCCCGTGTCATAAACATCACAGCGTATCCACACTGTTGGTTCATCTTCACATCCATCCATTGAGGCTCCATTTCGATCTGGGGTTTTGGGTTCATCGTCAAGTGTATGATTTTTGTAAGGACACTCCCCATTTTTCTGTCCATGAAATCCTTTCCAATCACAGCCAATTTGTGACAATGATAAACACTTATCTGGTTCCGGTGTATTTACTGAAAATGTTGACCTATCTGCAGAGATCTTCTGATTAAATCCTTCACCCATTCCAGAAGATGGTGCTGGTACCACATACAGCTTTATCCCAACCTTCCCTTCATGGGTAAACTTGATTGCATTGCTGGGGGCAAAAATTTTTTAAAAAAAACACAATAAATTTGAAATCGAATCTAATATATTGGAAACTAATGCAAGCAAGCTGCAACAAAACTGGGAAGGATGTCACATTTTCATTTTAGATGTGGCAAACATTCACTACATTGTAAAGAGGTCATTAGCTGTTTCTGGTCATCCTAATGTCAATTTCAAAGAAAAGATTTACAATTAAATTAACGCTAGTCTAAAGTTAATAATAAAAGCTCAAACTGCCATGCATGAGAAAGAAGGTTCACGTTTCAAGGAAGCCACTATGTGCAAACAAAAGAATTGTGTAAAGAAACAGCTTACCTTAGTCAAGGTTAGGCATTGTATATATATATATACTAGAGTAGGTTACAAATTTAGGAAATAAAACAGAATCAAACAATTACATAAATTAAGCCTAAAATCCCGTGATCCATAAATCATAGGATAGTCAATATTCCAACACTCCACCTCAAATTGGTTCAAAGATATTGACCAAACCCAGCTTGACAATAGATGATCGGAGCAAAGACAGTGCTATTGACTTAGTAAAGAAATCAGCAGTCTTCTTTGATGAAGAAACAAAAAAGGGACTCAGAATGCCTGTCCTTTCATGAACAATGGAATCTGATGCAAGCACGATTGCTGACTTATTGTCACAAAACAATTAAGAGGAGCTTTTCTCCTCAAAGCGTAACTCAATAAGAATGGACTGAATCCATAGTAGCTCACAAGTGCACTAGGCCATTGTTCAATACTTAGCTTCAACTGAAAACCTTGAGACAACCACCTGTTTCTTACTTTTCCATGAAACAAGATGGTTACCACAGAAAGTGCGGAAACCTGAAGTAGACCATTTGTCAGTCTTCGGCTCAGCATAATTAACATCAGTAAAACAAGAATGTCCAAATTGGATACCAGCAGAGAAGAATAACCCCAGACCTGGACAAGTCTTGAGATACCTCAAAATATGGAAGACAACATCTAGATGAGAGTACAAGGTGCATGCATGAATTGACTCACATCACTTGCAGCAAATGTCAAGTCTGGTCTTTTATTAGTCAAGTATATCAAACGACCCAGCAGGCGTTGATACATAAACAGATCAGTAAGTAGTTCCCCAGACTCTGCTAAAAGCTTAAGGTTATATCAAGGCATATACGACATTGTGGTTGGTCTGCATTCACCAGATTGCAATTTTCATCGACATCAATACTTTGTGAGTCATCAGCAGAAACAGAACAATCTCTGTCTATAATTCTTATTTCAATTGAACATGAAGATTCTTCAGATCTTTGCACAATGTTAGACTGACACAAGATGGGTTCTGTCTCTGAACTATCTTCTGTCCGCCTATCATTCGATACTAATTGCATTGCGAAAAATGTGGAATCAGCATTACAAAGCAAAAGTCATTCCTAAAGCTATTAGTTCTACTGACCATTTCAACATAAATTAAGAATCCTGCAAAATAGAGAAAAACTTGCAGCGATTAGGAAACAGGATATTCAACATCTGTTATTTCAGAAAACAAACTATCATCAACTAAACTATTATTAGCCAGACAGCACAGCATACATATACATAGTTTACCATCATCCAACATATTATTACAACTGTTATATCTGTATCCATAAATATAGCTCTAAATCCTTGCAAATTAAACACTAGAACCAGGGCTACCAGAAATCGTAGCGCTTTGCGATGTGAATCGCACGATCCCAATCGCTGGAACGTAGATTTCGATGAACAATCAAAAAATTTACTTACAGGTCACAACGATGACAATTTTCGGCCATCTATCTGTTGATTTCGTCGTCGTTTGCTCTCCCACAACCTGTCGTCGACATTGTCCACCATAATCCAAGCCCTAGACCGTTGATTACCAATGAAACGTAATATATTTCATCGTCTTTTGCTCTTCCTCATCTCCTCGTCGCCGCACTAAATCGAAACCCTAGTTCATCAATATAGGAACAAAAAAGATTTTCTTTGGTCTCCATGTTTCTCTCTCCCTGTGTTTATCATCACAAGTTGAAAAGGTCGTATTTGAGAATATTGTCGGTTTTGTTCCTGTGTGCTGGTTGGTACACGTAGGATCAATTTGGAAAGGTAAGTAAACTTAAGCCAAGTATGCCTAGTACAAAATAATCTCTTTTTTTTTTTTTTTTATTTTTTTTTTTTATTTTTTTTTTCCTTTTTTTTTTTTTTAAAACAAACATCATCATCGCATGTTTGCAGAGCACAGCTGCTTTATATGAAAGATAAAATATAGTGGATGTGAAGATTAAAATAAAAAGAAAGGAAAGAGAGGGTTAAAAGTGAGAGAGAGAGAGAGAGAATTATTATGGTAGAGGATGGTGGAAATATATTATAATAAAATATATATATATATATATATTAAAATAAAAGAAAAGTGGAAAATAACGTGGGTGTTGTGTGTGTGTGTGTGTGTGTGTGTGGCCCTTGTCCCTGTGCTGCGGCAGTGTGTTGATATGTGTTTATTTTATTTTATGAGGGTGTCCTTGGGCAGTGTAAAGAGCTGTGAATGCACTGATTTATACAGCTGTTCTGAACTTCCACCCGGAAAATCTGTCCTCCCACATCCACGTATTAATAATGCATCACCTGTGAAAGCCATCCTTGGTTGAGGCTGATCAGGTCCATCTCCTGTAACATAGGTAACACATAGGAGACGAAGAGGATGTAGTGTAAGACGCCATAGGAGATCTGGGTTTCGAGCTTGGCGATCTCGCTTGCATAAGGCCCAATCTGCAGAATCAAAGAAGGCACGTTCATGATCCTTGGAGATCAAAGGTTTTTTTTTTTTCTTTGGAACAAGTCCTCCATATTTCTTCCCACTGGATGCCACCTCTTGTTCTTGGGTAGCAATATACTCTTCACAACTTCTGCTGTAATCTGCCAACTCTCAGCTATATATCTATCCTTGAAGTGGAGGAAGGGAGAGAAGCAAGCGGAATTTAAGAAGAAGATGCTGAGGGTCGGAAGGGATGATGCCAACGAAGGTATAAAGAAGGTATGCGTAGAGGTCCGGCGGGCGGCCAAGGCGAGGCTGCTGCCCGCCGGTGAAGCAGAATTATTCGATTCTAAACCTGCTCTGATACCATGTAAAAAATAAACTGATAGAGAGAGAGCATAAATTGTGTATATATTATGATTGATATATTGATTGATATCTTAATGTTGTGTATATTACAAGGATTTATATAGGAGAGGATTTGGGAGTAGGTGAAGATGGTAATGGAGGTGGTAGGTGGAGTGTAGTAGGTGAGGGTGAATTGGTGGTAGGTGTAGTAGGTGTGGTAGTAGGTGGTGGTAGATGTAGGTAAATTCTAACATTAGTCAAGTATATCAAACGACCCAGCAGGCGTTGATACATAAACAGATCAGTAAGTAGTTCCCCAGACTCTGCTAAAAGCTTAAGGTTTGGATTCATAGGAGTAGAGGCAAGTTTGCATCCTAACATACCAATGTTATGAAAACAGTCCAAGGCAGTGTTTTTAAAGGCTCAAGGCGCATGAAGGCGCTGAAGGTCTCTTGGGCCTAGGCGCAAGGCGCAAGGTGAGAAGCGGGCTTTATTTAAGTAAGGCGCATAGTCTTAGTAAAAAATAGTTAAATTAACATAAACTAATCATTCATAGTACTAAGACAATTTTTTTATTTTTTTAAATAAAAAGCAATCAAGACAAATTATAGATTAATTCTCAATGCCATGAAGGTGCATATTACATAGCATTCTAGTTTTCAAAGATAAAATAATCTACATTCAACGAAAAAATAAAAAAATAAAAAATAAAACATAAAATAAAACATAAACACTAAACATCCAAAACATAAATATCCAACAAATACTAATATAAGTCTTAATATTTCAGAACATCAATATCATAAAAAAGGATAGGTTAGGTCAGTCAATCATCATCCTCATCAACATCAATGGCAAGCAAACCATCATCTTCTTCTCCATCAGTTAATGTAATGTGTGATTAATTAATTATTTGTAATTTGTTTTTCTTAAAAGAGACGGGAAACAAAACAGACCAACAGCAGCAGGAAAAAAAGAAAAAGAAGAAGAAGAAGAAGAAAAAAAAAAAAAAACAGAGAGCAAGAAAGAAGAAGGGGAAGGAGGTGGACGAGGAGAAGAAGAAGGAGAAGAGAAAAAAAAAAGAGTCCCCAATAGCAGTAGCGATGAAGAAAGCACCCAACAAAGAAGAAGAGAAGGAGAAGGAGAAGAAGACGGGGGAAAAAAAAAACCACCACCTAACAGCAGCAATGAAGAAGCAAGAAAAAAAAAAAAAAAAAAAAAAAAAAAAAAACAGAGAGACGAGACGACAACACCCAGCAAAGAAGAAGAGGAGAAGGAGAAGGAGAAGGAGAAGAAGGGGAAGGGGAAAAAAAACCCAGCAGCACAGCGAATAAGTAGCATAAAAAAAAAAAAAAGACGAAGAAGACGAAGAAGAAGAAGACTCACCTGAACCCGAAGTTGAAGTCCTCAATCAAAGATGAAGTCGCGATGAGCTGCAGACTGCGCGAAGAGAAGGGACGACACCTTTCTTCGACAGATTTTAGGGCTTCGAGTCTTGACTGCTGGGTATTGAGTTGTATGAGTTGCAGTCATATGCGTTGGACCCATTCAAACTTAGATCAGAGCCATCAGATAAGCATCAGGGGAAAAAAAAAAATACAAAAAGGCACGATTACGTGTCGCCATGTGCCTGTTCGCGCCTAACCCAAGGCTCTGCCAAGGCGCGCAACTCATCTACCTCGCTTCGCCTTGGGTCCCTTCAGTCGCAGAAGATGTGCCTCGCTGGGCCTCGCACCTAAGGGCGCTCCTTTCACAACACTGGTCCAAGGTATACTTTCTTTAAGATAGAGATATCCCACAACAAGAATGAGCAACTTCAATACACATGAAGTACTTGAGAGGAGCCAAATCTTTAATATCAAAAGCTGTACTAAGGTCCTGTTTCACCAGAGCAATACCTGAGGCATCATCCCTAGTGAGAATGATATCATCAACATATACCAACCAAATGGTACAACTAACATTAGGCTGTCAGTGAATGAAATAGGTACGATCAGGATGACATTGGACAAAGTCCATAGATAAGACGACAATAGTGAACTGACTGAACCATGCCCTTGATGAGCGTTTTAGGCCGTAAAGATACTTTTGAAGATGACACACCTTCCCAACATACTCCCTCTCAATCCAAAAACTAGGTGGAGGATCCGTGTAGATAGTCTTAAGCAAATCTCCACGTAGATTGGCATTTTTCACATCAAGCTAGTGAAGTAGCCAAGAATGGGCTATGGCTGATGACACTAACAAGCGAATAGTAGTTAACTTGGCAACAGGAGCAAGAGTAGCACCAAAGTCCTTGCCTAGAACTTGAGTAAAGCCTTTGGCCACAAGACGGGCCTTATAACTATCCACACATCTATCCGCTAGATATTTCACACTACACACCCACTTACACCCAATGGTCTTTTTACTAGATGGTAACAAGACAAGTTCCCTGTTGAAATTGTAATTATTGTAAATCCCAAACTTAAGGATCATGGGATTTTAGAGCTGATTCTTTTACTTTACCATATTTTTTGTATTTCTTTTTTCTTGTGTATCACTTTGCTATATATGTACAAGGCAAAACATTGAGAAAGGTAACCCATTCTTTTACAGAATTCTTCTTAATATCAGAGCCAAGTTCATCTCTCTCTGATGCTACCCATCCATCCCACACCTTTGTCCCCTCTCTCTCTCTCTCTCTCTCTCTCTCACCCTTCCACTACCTCCCTATTGGTCCATCCACCAGCACACCACTTCCTGGTGGTCCACCTTGAACCACCCTCTGGTGGTTCGACCAACCTATTGCCACCCCACCTAGCCTGCCTTGCAACACCCTAGGTTATGTTGTCTAGTCATTGTGTAACCTTGCTTGAGTCTGATGCGACTGCATGACTCTTCAAACAGTGTTGTTTGTGCGCTTCGTGTTTTGGGACAGCAATGTTCGTGTTCTCCTTGTTGATGTGGTAACCGAAGTTTAACATTTTTTGTTATACTGTGGGGTACTAGAGTACTTGGTACCATTGTTTGTTGTTGCGCCGAGTCACCGGCCATCTTGATTGTATCCTGCATTAGTATATTGTGTGATTCAATATGACAGATGTAACTGCAAAGGCTGGGTTAGCGGGTACAGGAACTAATTCCAGACCACAGTTAGATTTTACAATCTCTCAGCCTGTCTCTGCCTATAGGATTACTAGTGGTTTGTTGAATAGGCAAAACTTTGCAGCGTGGATTCAATCACTCTGTCTTTACTTAGGGGGCAAGGCTAAGTCTCACTGGTTTCTAGAATCTGAGGTTCTGCCCCCGATGGTGATCCCAAATGGGTTTAGTGGGATATTGATAACTGTACTATGTTGAGTTGGATTTTCAACTCAATGGAAGCCCAGGACGGAGGCAAGAAGAAAAATTCTGATACGGTACCTCATCTATGGAGTGTTTTGTCACAAATGTATGCCCATGTACAAAATGGTGTTCGTATCTTTGAGCTTTATTAGGATATTTCTCATGCATCTCAAGATGCTTTGGGTTTTTCTGTGGCAGAATTCTTTGGTTACTTATAGGCTCGTTGGGAGGAGTTAGCTCAGTATGAGCCTCTGAGTGATTTTCTTACCAAGGTTGCATCTACTGTGGTCAAGCATCTTAGTCGGCTGCATACTTGTTAGCTCTTGATGGGTTTGAAACCTGAATTCAAATCCCTTCAAATTTAGATTTTAAACACCTCTCCTATGCCCTCCTTGTACGAGGCTTTTGCTACTATTGATAGTGAGGAATGTCACCATCGCCTAATTCAGTTTGCTTCTTCTCCGATTCTTGAGACTTTGGTTTTACCTAACCAAATGGCCCTTCTTGTTAACTCTAGATCTCGTGCTCCTACTAGGAAAATTGTTTGTCATCATTACGAGAAAGTTGAGCATGTTAAAACTCGTTGTTTCAAACATTATGAATATAGTATGCTCAAAAGTGCTCTTAAGGTTCCACTCGTACTGTTGAGACCTAGTACTTCTGATTTGCACCGTCTCCAGTCTTAGTTTGGGAAACTTTAGGAGCAACTTGGCTCCCTTACTACCCAGGCCTCGAATACACCTTCGACATTGACCACCACCCTTGCTATAGGTACTTCTACTACTTTTCATGTTCGGTCTACGAAACCTACTTGGGTTCTAAATTATGGAACCAATGATCATATAATTGGTGAATTCTCCCTTCTTGCTTCCCATGTCCTTACCAATAGACAAAGCGTCTGTTTGGAAGATAGTTCTATTACTTGTGTCAACCATATTGGTGACTCCCTCTCTACTGATATTACCTTATCGTATGTCTTTTATGTTCCCCATTTTTCCTATAACCTTCAGTTTGTGAGCCATCTTGCTAATGGATGTGCTATTATTTGTTTACCCACTCATTGTTTGTTATAGGACCCAAGTTCAAAGAGGATTTTTAGCAGGGGATATGAGTGCAATGGTTTATAGTACTTTGGCGAGCTTGTACTACCACTACCTACTACATCGAGTCTGCAAGCTTCTATTTTATTTGAGTCAAAGTCTTATTTTTTTCCTCTTCAAACTTTGCATTTGTGACATGCCCGTTTAGGGCGTGAATTTTCAATATTTGTCTCTTGTTTCCTCATTGAATAAAGCTTGTCGAAGTTATAAGTTCCAATGTGGTGTGTGAATTATCTAAACATATTCATACTAGTTATATTCCTCGTATGTCTCGTGCTTCCAGTATATCTAACCTTATTCACTCTGATGTCTAGGAACCTTCCCCAGTTACTGCTTTTTCTGTGCACCACTATTATGTGACCTTTATTGATGATCATTCTCGTTGTACATAGGTTTATTTTCTTAAAAAGAAATCGGATGTGTTGCTCGTCTTTACTCAGTTTCTTCAAATGATTAAAACTCAATTTCATACCATTGTTCGCAATATCAGGTCTGATAAAGGGGGAGAATATATTTCTGATTAATTAGAAAAGGTATTCTCCAATACCTCTCTTATGCCTATACCCTAGGATAGAATGGTGTTGCAGAGCGTAAGAATTGTCACATTATGTCTATTGTTTGGTGTCTTCTTTAGGGCGTGCATGTTCCCAAACCTTACTAGCACATGGTTGTTCTTATTGCTATTTTCCTTATTAATAGGACTCTGAGTCAGGTCTTAAACAGACCCCTATCCAAGTACTTCATCCTGGTACTACTTTATTTCCCCTTTTACCTTGAGTTTTTGGGTTTACTTGCTTTGTCCAAAATCAAAGTCCTACTCGGACTAAGTTAGATGATAAGTCCATTAGGTGCATCTTTCTAGGCTATTCGACTTTCTCCAGAGAATACATGTGTTATGATCCTCTCTCTCGTTGCATGTATCACTCTCTTGATATCACTTTTTTTGAGGATGTCCCATTCTATAGTACTAATTCTTTATTGCAGGAACCAGTTTCTCATGTTTCTATGGAGAAGAAATCACCAAGTGCTTGGCATATTCCTCTGTTTGATAGTGATCCAATATCTTCCTCCGTGATTCCAACTCCACAGCCTCCTCATGATCCCTTGGTGGTCATCCCTTTATCTCTTATCACTTCCTCTCCCCATGCTCTCCTGTTGCAAACATACTCTTGCTGCCCCCGCACTCAACCCCCTCCAGAGCCTCCTTCGGCCCCTGGTCCAGGTACTTCTTCTCTTTCTCCACCACCTCAATATCCTCCTTTAACTCGTCATCTCCTTCCTAGTATGGTTAGTTTAGTAGTACTAAACATCCTATCTCCCAGTATCTCTCTTATGATGGTCTTTCAAGATCTTATCAGGCCTTCCTTGGGAAGATCGAGTCTGTGTCTATTCCTCAAACTATTTCTTACGCTTTCCAGAATCCCAAGTGGGTTTTTGCTTTGCAAACCGAAATGGCTGCCATGTAGCATAATCACACTTGGGATCTTGTCTCTCTTCCCTCTAGGGAAAAGACCATTAGGTGTAAATGGGTCTTCAGCGTGAAATACTTGGTTGATGGTTCCGTGGATCACTATGAGGTTTGGCTTGTGGCTAACGGTTTCACACAAGTTCCACATAAAGATTTTGACGCCAGTTTTGCTCCCGTGGCTAAGTTGACCACTGTTCGCCTCTTAGTGTCCTTAGTGACTTCCCATTCTTGGCCTCTTCATCAGCTTGATATCAAGAATGTCTTTATGCGTGGGGATTTACTTAAGACTATTTTTATGGATCCTCCACCCAAATTTTGGGCTAAGGGGGAGTATGTTAGGAAAGTTTGTTGTCTTCGTAAGTCCCTCTATGGTCTTAAGCAGTCCCCATGAGCGTGGTTTAGTCATTTTAGCACTGTCATGTTATCCTTGGATTTTGTTCAATGCCATTCGGATCACACCTGTTTTATTCGCCGAGGTCTGATAGTCAATGTATCATCCTATTGGTGTATGTGGATGATATCATTCTTACCGGGGATGATTCTTCCGGAATTGCTCAGGTCAAGCAGGATCTTCATAATAAGGCATTTGATATTGAGGATTTGGGACCTCTGAAGTACTTTCTTGGTCTTGAGGTGGCTAGATCTCACCATAGGACATCTCTCTCTCTCTCTCAGCGCAAATACACTCTAGATCTCCTTAAAGACACTGCTATGTTAGGATGCAAACCAGCTTCCACCTCCATGGATCCCAATCTCGAACTCTCAGCTAAGTCAGGAAAGCCCATGCCTAATCCATTCATGTATCAGTGTCTTGTTGAGTGACTTATCTACTTGACCAACACCAAACCTTATTTGACATTTGCAATAAGTGTTATGAGTCAATTTATGCATGCTCCTCGCTGAGCTCATCTAGATGCAATATATCATATACTAAGGTACCTTAAGACTTGCATCGGATTGGGATTATTCTTCTCAGTTGGTCTTCAATCTAGAAGCTCATGCTTCACTAATGTTGATTATGCAGAGTCCAAGATTGACAAATGCTCTACCTCTGGTTTTTGCACTTTCTATGGAAGTCATCTTCTATCTTGGAAGAGTAAAAAGCATGCAATTGTCTCAAAATCCTCAGCTGAAGCTAAGTATAAAACTATGGTTCAAGGTACTTGTGAGATATTATGGTTTCGATCTATTCTTGATGAGTTGGGTTTTGTGGACAAAGGATCTTCTCAATTGTTCTGTGATAATAAGTCAATCATTATGCTCTCCTCAGTCTCTGTTCTTCATGAGAGATCTAAGCATATCCACTTTATTCGGGAGAAAGTTCTATCTGGCACAGTGGTTCCTTCTTTTGTTCCATCACCAGAACAAACAACCGATATCTTCACCAAATCAGTGGGTTCACCCTTACTTCAGTCCTCTATTGTCAAGCTGGATTTGGTTAATATCTTCGAACTAGCTTGAGGGGGAGTGTTGAAATTAGAATTATTGTAAATCCCATGATTACGGATCATGGGATTTTAGGACTGATTTGATTTCTTTTACCATATTTTTTGTATTTCCTTTTTCCTTTATTTACTTTTTCTTGTGTATCACTTGCTATATATGTACACGGCAAACCCTTGGTCTGATTCCATTCTAACGCAGCCATTTCAGATTGCATGGCAGCAACCCACTTGGGATTTTGGAGGGCCTCAGACAGAGACCAAGGAATAGAGTTAGAATCAAGTTTGCCAAGAAAAGAGCAGTAAAAATATGAACGGCCATCAGATGTGTGACATCAATTATATATAGAATTATATATGAAACACAATGTAGTAATTTGATGTCCATGAGCCATTGAAATGTGCCCAAAGCAATGAATCCTTAAATGCTAGATTCACAAAATAATTCAATTTCCCCCTGTAGATAGTTACAACAGTTTTCCTCTCTGTAAAAAATTTTAGTGCCCCCACTAACTAGAGAAAAATGTAAGGGAAACTAGATGCGAAAGTCAACATTTCAGTGATACCTGGTTGGCAACATAATTTACTGTATTTAACACATCTACTGCATCAAACATAGCAGCAACAACAACAACAAAAAAAAAAAAAAAAAAAAACCCTTAGAATCCACAAAAAAATAATTTTGAGACCTGAAAAATTTAGCACCTGATCAAGTTGGTGAGAATTTGTCGTATCCTTAGAACATCACCAATAACCTGAAATTAATGCATGTTGGTTAATACATAAATATTTGCAAACCTGAATAAAATACTAGAAAAGTTTTCCAGCATCTGCGGTGACAAGTTTATACAATGTGAATTAATGCACAAATGTAATAGTATGACATTGATAACATCATCTACATGTAACCCTATCTGCAAAAGTCTTTCAACCACCCCATTTTGAAATATATCATTACCAATTTGAATGTCTTGTTAGCATTGTTAGCATTATATCTTTATTATTGTCTTTCCTTATTTAATTGTAATGGGCTGTCGTTAGTTGTCATGGTCATTAGCTGTAAAAGCTTCTCATGTAAGTTTCTAGTCTTTAATATAACCTATTGCTCAGCTTTGACTGATTGTACTGCTTCCTATGGTCTGTGGTTGATATTATATGTGCTTTGTTTCCGGTTGACGTTCTTTCCTCCTTCTACCCATAGTTGTGATTGTTGCAGGTTGTTGTTTGGATCTAGAATAAAACAATGGCTGATGTTACCAGTGAATCCACCACTAGTTCTCAGCCACCTAGAGGGGAGAGAATCCCGTTATTACTACTACATCCGAAAGCCTTAATTCTAGCCTAAAAATCACCACTTCTTTGTTTAATGGTCAGAATTATCGTGCATGGTCACAATGTCTAACACTTTTTTTGAAAAGCCGAGGGAAGATGGGTTATGTTGATGGGAGAATCAAAGCAACTAGCACCACTGATTTTGGTTATGATCAATGGGAGATTACGAATTCTCTAATTATAGGGTGGCTCATCCATTTGATGGTACCTGATATTGGTGAGGGATACTTATCTATCGATACAACTCAAGATATTTGGGATGTCGTAGCCAACTACCTATTCTTGGAAGGGAAATTTTTCACAAACCTTTGAGTTGCGCCTCTCAAGTGAGCACTCAGTACAGGGCAAGATGATCATCCTTCAATACTTCACCTTCCTTAGTAATGGCTGAAAGCGCCTTGATCATCTAAAGGACTACAAACCAGTTTGCCTACCGCAAATTCATTGAACAAGAGAGGGTATTAAATTTCTGGAGGTTCTCAATTTGGAGTTTGATCCAGTTCGGAGCCGTGTTCTTGGCATGGCTGTTCTACCTTCCCTTCAGGAGGCCTTTGCTTATGTGCAGAATGAGGAGAGTTACCATTCTGCTATGCTTTCTCCTGCCTCCATTGAGTGTTCAGCCCTAGTCTCTGCTCCTCCCAAGGACGGGGATCGTCTTTCCTGTATTTATTCTGTGATTACTGTCACCGGCCTAGACACACTCGTAAGACATGTTGGAAGCTTCATGGTGCTCCATCTGGTGGTCGTGGTGACTGCTCTAGGAGTTGTAAGGCCGATCAGAATAGTCTAGAGGATGTGGTTTCAACCCACGTGCCCATCATACTAGTGTAGTTGATACACATGATTCTGCTCCAGTTGTTCAACCTAGTAGTGATGTGTTTGGTATATCCTCCTCTGAGTTTGAGAATGCCTTGCGCTATTTGCTGGCTCATCATTCTTCCAACACTCCTACATGCCCATCCACTTCTGCATTTGCTCATTCAGATAACTTAGCCTCATCTGCAAGTACTTTTCTATCCCATACGTCTTTACCTTCGATCATTGATTCTGGTGCTTCAGATCATATATATGGATCTTCTGATCTTTTTTCAGAATATAAGCCCTCTTTAGATCAGGACAAAATTAGAATTGCTGATGGAACTGTCTCTTCTGTTTCTAGAAAATGTTTAATCCATGCCACAACTTCTCTTCCTTTGCCTTCAGTTTTACATGATCCAATTTCTTTGTTAATCTTTTATTATTGAGTCGTATTACTTGGGACTTGAATTGTAGTGTGACTTTTTCTCTTGATCATTGTATTTTTCAAGATCTTATCACAAGGAGCACGATTGGCAGTGGTAAAGCAGAGTATAGTCTCTACATCCTAGATCAAGCAGACATGTTGGCTCATCATTCCGTCTAGCTTCCGACCACCAGAGAGGACATTTGGTTGTGGCATCAGCATCTTGGACATCTGTCGTTTTTATTACTTAAGCATTTATTTCCTTCTTCTTTTATAAACAATAATGTTTCTCAGTTTAATTATGAGTCGTGTCTACTTGGTAAACAATATCGAGCCTCTTTTGCTTCTAGTTTTAATAAAAGTTTAGTTCTTTTTTCATTAATTCATTTTGATGTTTGGGATCCATCTTGTGTTGTTTCATTAAAAGGTCATAGATGGTTTATCACATTTATTGATGATTTTTCTCGTGCTACTTGGGTGTATCTTATGAAAGACGAGAGTGAAGTTTTCTCTGTGTTCCAAACTTTCCATCAGATGATCCGTACTCAATTTGGGGCAATTGTCAAGATTTTGCGTTCTGATAATAGGGGTGAGTATCTTGATTTGGGTTTAGGGCACTATTTTAGCACCCATAACATTATCCATTAGACGTCTTGCACCACCACCCCTCAGCAAAATGGGGTTGTGGAACACAAGAGTCGTTATCTCCTTGATATAACTCGCTGCATGACTTTTTATGTACATGTGACTTGGTCTTACTGGGGTGAAGTCGTTCTCACCGTTGCCTATCTTATCAATCGCCTTCCTACTCAAGTGTTACACAAACAAACTCCTCTTTAGGTGTCGCGCTCAGTCTGTGTTGTCCATTCCCCCAAGAATCTTTGGGTGTGTCTGCTTTGTCCACAATCATTCCCCTACTTGTGGTAAGTTGGATCCTCGCTCCATTAAATGCGTCTTTCTTGGTTATTCACCTACTCAGAAAGGGTATAAATGTTATCATCCTCCATCTCATAAGTGGTTTCTGTCCATGAATGTTACATCCTTTGAGTCACAGTCCTACTTCTTGTCTCCTCTGGTTTTCCAGTCATCCCTTTAAGGGTAGCCTTGGGTGTGAAGAGATTCATAGATCTTCACTAGTTATGAAGGATGTTGTACCTATTATTGAGAATGTAGAGTGTGAACCAGCTATTGGGAATACAGAATCCAATATATTCAAGGAGCAAGAGAAAGTTTATGTCAGGGACAAAGAAAGACAGGTGGTTACTTGGATCCAACAGACCACTTATCCTAATCTTCCACTACCATCTCCTCCAACTGATGAGAGTCCAAGTAACTTTGATAACTCTGAAACCCTTGTCACTCTTGAATCTATTGATCTTGATATTCCTATTGCTAAATGGAAGGGTGTGAGGTTATGTACTCAACATCCTATCTCTAACTTTGTATCTTACTCTAATTTGTCCCCCTCCTATAGAGCTTTTGTGTCAAAAATTTCCTCTATCAATACAACTAATCATTTTTAGGATGCTCTTACAACCTCCAAGTGGAAACTTGCTATGATTGAAGAAATGAAAGCACTTCGTAAGAATGACACTTGGGAATTGACTGAGTTACCCAAGGGAAAACAAGTTGTGGATGCAAGTGGGTGTATAAAGTGAAGCACATGGCGAATGGTTTGATTGAGTGTTATAAAGCTTGGCTTGTGGCAAAGGGCTTTACTCGGACCTATGGAGTGCACTAACAAAAGGCATTTGCTTCAGTTGCAAAGATAAATTCAGTCAGGATACTCTTCTCTCTTGCAGCTAATCTAGATTGACCCCTTTCACTAGTTTGATGTGAATAATACTTTCTTACATGGTGATCTAGAAGAAGAGGATATGGACATTCCTCCTGACTTTGAAGACCTTCAAACAAAGGGTAAGGTGTGCAGGTTTAAGAAATCATTGTGTGGTCTCAAACAATCCCCACAGGATTGGTTTGAGAGATTTACCCAAGCAATGCTTAGATATGGTTTCAAATAGAGTCAAGCTAATCACACATTGTTTGTTAAACATTCCTCACATTGTAAGACTACAACACTTATTGTTTATGTGGTTGACATAATGCTTACAGGAGATGATATGGAGGAGATGCCTCGGTTGAAGAAATATTTGGCAAGAATGTTTGAAATAAAAGATTTTGGAACCATGAAGTATTTCCTGGGTATTGAGGTTGCTCGATCTAAGGACGGAATTTTTATTTGTCAAAGGAAATATATTCTTGACTTGTTGAAAGAGACTGGAATACTTAGAAGTAGACCTTGTGACACACCACTAGAGCTGAATCAGAAGCTTAGTGATGATAGTGGGGGAGCTACTATTGATAGAGGGAGCTATCCGAGACTAGTAGGTAAACTCATTTATATATCTCATTCTCGTCCCGACATTAATGTTGCTGTCAATGTGGTTAGGTAGTTCAAGCATGCTTCTCATGAGGCACACTTGGATGCAATTATGAGAATTCTTAGGTACTTGAAAGCTTCTCTTGAAAAGGGGCTATATTTTTTCCAAACATGATAATCTTAGGATGGAAGCTTATACAAATGTTGATTGGGTAGGATCAATAACTAATAGGAGGTCCACATTGAGATATTGTAAATTTTAATGGGGGCAATCTAGTTACTTAGAGGACTAAGAAACAAAATGTGGGTAGCATGTCTAGTGCAAAGATAGAGTTAGAGCCATTGCACAAGGTGTGTGCGAACTCTTGTGGATCAGGTTGTTGTTGAGTGATCTGGAAATTGATCAGACGGACTCCATGAAACTATGTTGTGACAATAAGGCTGCTATCAACATAGCCCACAATCCAGTTCAACATGACCAGACAAAACACATTGAAATTGATCGTCACTTCATTAAGAAGAAACTCACTAGTGGCACTATATATACTCATGTTAAGTGTTATTGTTATCTAAGGGTAGTTTAGTACTTTAGCTTATGTTTATGTTTATTAGCTTAAATACGTATGCTTAAGTTGTAACCCTATTATCATTGAAATAATATTACAGCAGTTGCTTCTCTCTTTCTCTCTCGGTTTATTCTTCTTCCTCTTCTTCTTCATTTGTGAAGCTAACATGGTATTAGAGCCTTCTCTTCCTCCTTGAAGAATTTTTCCTGGTCTTTCTTTATTTTCCTCTTGTTTTTTCATTTTTTTGTGTACAACTTAAAAAAATAAATAAAAATAAAATAAAACCATGCTCAAAATTTGATGTGCTTCCTCCCTATGATTTTATATTAATTTTGTGTCCATTGTTTGGTTGATTTTCTAGGAAAACAACTGATTTTTCAAAACTCCTTGCTCTAGCCTTTTTAGGGCTGATTTTCTCCTTCCTCTCTTCTCCTTGGGAGCCGACTGGACCAATGTGTTAGGTTAGGAGTCCTGTTTTGATGATTTCTTGAGGTTTCTGTAGTCGATTAGTCCTTTGCTTGCTATATCTGGCTTGTTTTGGTGTGGGTTTACTCTGTTTTCACCTATATCGGTGAGTTGCTGTCTCCAGTTGATTGTTTTCTGATTTGTTTGATACCTTGCTCTAAGGGCCTTGAGGAGAAGGGATTGAGTCGTGGCGTGACTCTTGGTGATAGTCCTCTTCAAATTAGTCCTGTTAAGCTTGATGGTACCAACTACTTGATTTGGTCCCGCTTCTGTAGTCTTGCTATTGCTACTCGTCGTTTGACTGGATATATTGATGGTACCCTCACGCAACCCGCTGATGATGGTGATTTGTGTACTCAATGGATTCCCGAGAATGCTTTAGGTATGACCTGGTTGATCAATTCTATGCAGCCTACACTTAGTCAGACTTTCCTTATGTTGGACACTGCTCATAAGATTTGGACAGTTGTGGCACAGATGTATTCTCAAAAAGGTAATGATGCACGGGCCTATGAGTTGCAGAAGAAGGTTCGGGGCTTAGATCAGAAGGATCGCTCACTTGTTGTGTATTATGCTGAGTTGAGTGGCTTGTGGCAAGAATTGAATTATTACCAGAGCTTTCAGGCTGTTTGTTCTCAGGATGCCTCTTTGTTTCAGCAAGCTATCGAGAAGGAACGTGTTTATGATTTCCTTGCTGGTCTTAATTTGGAGTATGATCAGATTCACATTCAAGTGTTGGGCCATTCTCTGTTTCCCACCTTACGAGAGGCTTATGCGCTTGTTCAACGAGAGGAGAGTAAACGTAGTGCTATGGTGCACTCCTCTCCACCAAATCGCTCTGCTTTGGTTATTGCTCCTTCTTCGCGAGATACCATGCCTAGTCCGTCTCAGTTTGGTAGCAAGGTTCCATTGGCTGATCGGGATTGCTTGAAGTGTGATTATTGTGGGAAGGACAAACATGACCGGGCACATTGTTGGAAGTTGAATGGTCATCCTTCTCGAGGCCATGGTTGTGGTGGTGAAGTTCGTCCTCAAGCACATGTGTTCGAGATTACTGCTAGCACCCCTGCTGACACTAGTACTATTTCACAAGATGAGCTACACACTCTTAGGCACTTGATGGCTCGACTGGATTCTACCACAACCTCTTCTTCTTTTGTTTCTTCCAACTTTACTCACAGGTATTCTTGCTAGCGCACTCAGTACATCCTCATCATCTCCTTAGATTATTGATTCTGGTGTTACCGACCACATGACATGTGCCTCAAGTCTTTTTTATTCATATTCCCCTTGTTTTGGGCGAGATAAGGTTAGAGTGGCAGATGGCACTTTATCCTCTGTCTCTGGCAAGGGTTTGGTTCTTTATTCCTCTTTATCGTCTCTTTCATCTGTGCTTCATGTTCCTAATTTTTCCACAAACTTACTCTCTGTTAGTAGTCTTACTACCTCTCTAAATTGCTCCGTGACCTTTTTTCCGGCTCATTGTGTCTTTCAGGAACTGGCTACGACGAAAATGATTGGCAGTGGTAGATCACAAGGTGAACTATACTTTCTGGATGTTGTTCCTTCTGCCTTACCTTTGTCATCTTAGGCTCTCAAGTGCACTACTAGCTCCTCTCTTCATCTCCTCCATCAGTTTGGGTCATCCGTCCTTTAGTGTTTTAGAGAAACTTTGTCCTCCTTTAGTTCATGATTGTCCTAGGCATAATTTTGGTTGTGATACTTGTGAACTTGCAAAGCATAAACGTACTTGTTATCCTTCCATTAATAAAAGAAGTACTTTTCCTTTTATGCTTATTCATACCGATGTGTGGAGCCCCTCCCCTATGGTTTTTACTTCTGGGTATCGGTGGTTTGTCACTTTTATTGATTGTTATTCCCATGTGACTTGGATTTACTTGCTTCGAACTAAAAGTGAAGCGTTTCTTGTTTTTAAATTTTTCGCACTGGTTGTTGTGTAGGAGGCTGCGTTACAGTTGATTGGATATTTGGAATTGCTTGAGGGGGTTGCACCATTCCAAGCATAATTTGTGCCTGGAAAAGAGCTTTAGTCAAGAGAGGATTTTGGATGAGAATTTGCCTCGCTTGTTGCTGGTTCTGTTCAATCAGTGTCTTCATCTGACACATAATGTCGTAGAGCTGGTTCTTCGACATTCCGGCGAGGTTCGCCGATAACCCTTCGCCGTCGGCCCCCTTTCCCGCCATTGTTGTGAGTGAGAGAGAGAGAGAGAGAGTTTCTTTCAAAACCGTAAGCAGAGACCGAAGGGAGTGAGAGAGCCGCCGTCAGTGAGCTAAGCAACTGAGAGGAGAGAAAATGAGAGTGAAGAGAAATTTGGAAGTTTCAACTGGGATGGGCCAAGAACAGAGGAAGCTTCAAGGAAGAAAATTGGTGGTGAGATAGAAGAAATTTCAAGGTATGTGTAGAAAATTCTAGCGGACTAAGTTGAGGTCCGGCGGGCGGCTAAGGTGAGGTTGCCGCCGGCCGGGGAAGCGAAAAATACTAGGTTCTAAACCTGCTCTGATACCATGTAAAATAAATTGATAGAGATAAATTGTATGTATTATTGATTGATGTATGTTGTATATTACACATGGTGAGTATGTTCTTTATATAGGAGATGTAGTAGGTGAAGTGGGTGGAGTAGGTGTAGTAGGTGGTGGAGTAGGTGAAGTGGGTGGAGTAGGTGTAATGGAGTAGGTGAAGTGGGTGAAGTAGGTGGTAGGTTTTAACAGTTGCTGAACGCAAGAATGGCCATCTCTTTGAAGTTGCTCGCTCTCTCTTGTTTACCATGAATGTCCCTCAGTCTTTTTGGGGTGAAGTTGTTCTTACCACTGCCTACCTTATTAACCGTACGCCTTCCAATGTCCTTTAATTTCAAATTCCTCTCGAACTTCTACCTATCACTTATCCCACCCATTCTCTTCCTCCTCGGGTTTGGGTGTGTCTATTTTGTTCATCTCCAACCTCGTGCTCGTGGGAAGCTTGATCCTAAGGCTTTGTGTTGTGTCTTTATTGGCTATTCTGCTACTCAGAAGGGTTACAAATGCTATGACCCATACACTCGTAAAGTGTATGTTAGTATGGATGTCACATTCTGTGAATCTGAGTCCTTTTTTACTTCTTCTCCTCCATCTCCTCAGGGAGAGCGTGTTACGGATGAGATTGCGGATGAGTCATATCAACATGAGTTATATTTTTTCCTTCCTAGTCAGCGGTCTATTATTTGTGGTGACGGGGAGCCTAATTGTTCTCTTGATGTGGAGCTTGACATTGGTGGTCATATGGATAGAGCTAATCTTAAGACTTACTCACAGCATCAGAAAGAACAGACTCCTCTTGTGCCACCAAGTCAATCATCATCCCTTGTGTCAGCTCTACATCTTGTTTCGGCTTATTCTCCAAGTAATGACCCTCCGTCTACTTCTCCACCAGTAGTTAATAGTCCTATTGTTGATGATTTGAGTCTTCCTATCGCTCTTAAAAATGGGGTTAGGGCCTATACTCAACACCCCATTTCTAAATTTATGTCATATGATTCATTGTCTCCTACATATCGTGTTTGTGTTTCGTCTCTGTCTTTTGTGTGTATCCCACAAGGTTGGAAAGCAGCTATCAATGATCCTAAGTGGAAAGTAGCTATGGTAGAGGAGATGTAAGCTCTAAGCAAGAATAACACTTGGGAGTTGGTTTCTCTTCCTAGTGGAAAAAAACCAGTAGGGTGCTAGTGGGTGTTCACCATTAAGGATAAAGTAGATGGGACAATTGAACGGTACAAAGCAAGAGTAGTGGCCAAGGGGTTTACCTAGAAGTATGGAATTGATTATCAAGAAACCTTTGCTCCTATTGCAAAGATGAATTCCATTTGAGCTCTTCTTTCATGTGCTGCTAACTTGGGATGGTCTTTGCAACAACTGGATGTGAAGAATGCCTTTCTCCATGGTGACTTGGAGGAGGAGGAGGTGTATATGGATGTACCACCGGGATTCTCATCTCAGTTTACAGTTAGCAAAGTTTGTAGGTTCAATAAGGATCTATATGGTTTGAAACAATCTCCCCAAGCTTGGTTTGACCGATTTCTAAAGGCTATGTTGAGATTCGAGAATAAGCAGAGCAATGCAAATCACACCATGTTTGTCAAACAAAATGCAAATAAGGTTGGTGTGCTTATTGTATATGTGGATAACATAGTAGTGACAGGAAATGATGAGGAGGAAGTGACGCATCTCAAGAGGCAATTGGCCAAGGAATCTGAGATCAAAGATCTTGGCTCGTTGAGATACTTTCTTGGAATTGAAGTTGCTAGATCTGACAAAGGCATCTTTATTTCTCAAATGAAGTATGTTCTAGACCTTCTTGGGAAAACTGGCATGTTAGGTTGCAAACCTTCTGATTCGCCCATTAAAGCTAACCATCATCTTTGCAGTGGTGTTGGTGATCTTGTGGATAAGGATAGGTACCAGAGACTTGTGGGAAGACTTATATATCTATCCTATAGTCTCGATATTGCTTATGTAGTCGGGATAGTGAGTCAGTTCATGCATGATCCTCGTGCAACACATTTAGATGCAGCATATCGCATTTTAAGGTACCTTAAATTAGCTCTGGGAAAAGGGATTCTGTTTTCAAATCATAGCCACTTGAGGTTAGAGGTCTTCACGGATGCAGATTGGGCTAGTTCTATAGATGACAAGCGATCTACTTCTGGTTACTGCGCTTTTGTGGGGGGGAATTTGGTTACCTGACGTAGTAAGGAGCAAGCAGTGGTGTCTAGGTCTAGTGCAAAAGCAGAATATAGAGCTATGGCACATGGTACATGTGAACTTATGTGGCTTCAATCCTTGTTGGGTGATATAGGAATCATTTGTGATGGACCCGTGACTTTGTATTATGACAACAAAGTTACTATCGGTATTGCTCACAATCTTGTTCAACATGATAGGACTAAGCACATTGAAATCAACAAACATTTTATTAAGGAGAAACTGACTAAGGGTTTGATATGTCTGCCTTATGTGAAGTCAGAAGATCAATTGACTGACATATTTACTAAAGGTCTTGGCAATAAGGTATTCCATCATATTTGTTACAAATTGGGCATAAGAGATATATTTGCACCAACTTAAGAGGGAGTGTTAAGTGTTATTGTTATCTAAGGGTAGTTTAGTACTTTAGCATATGTCTATGTTTATTAGGTTAAATACGTATGCTTAAGTTGTAACCCTATTATCATTGAAATAATATTACAGCAGCTGCTTCTCTCTTTCTCTCTCGGTTCATTCTTCTTCCTCTTCTTCTTCATCTGTATAGCTAACAACTCCTTTTGTGAAGTCTAGCGAACAACTTGCGAATATTCTCACCAAGAGAGTTGGGAATAAACCATTTCATGATGCTCTTAGCAAGCTAGTAATGAGAGATATTTGTGTACCAGCTTGAGGGACAGTGTTAGCATTGTTAGCATTATATTTTTATTATTGTCTTTCCTTATTTAATTGTAATGAGCTGTCATTAGTTGTAGTGGTCATTAGCTGTAAAAGCTTCTCATGTAAGTTTGTAGCCTTTCATATAAAAGAGGGTGATAACCTAATCACTCCCTAAGGTTTTGATTTCTCTTAAACTAATATGTCTTGCTCCAAATGTGATTTGAAATAATATTATATGCCATCCACAGGAAGTCTCCAAACACCAGGGGACTTGTTTGGCAGGAGCTAACTGCTACGTGACACTAAAGGGATAGTCGATAGCCACCTCTAGAATCTGTGAGAGCCACATCTTGAACCCCTTATATGGCATGTTATAGAGAGCTCTCCCTATGTTTGCAACTATGTAGCCCTCTGTTTTGGAGTCTGTATCAACATGTGTCGCCCCTCCATTACCCAATTTAGATGTGCACCTCTGAATGAATACTGTAAATGTGAAATACAATATCTAATTTCCATGTGATTTACGAGATAGGATGAATGTTCTGTTATGAATTCATATGATGCCCTACAATGAAATTCGTGCTTTTGGAAGGTTATTTTTTATTCTTGTTCACACGATTTAAGCTTAATAATATTATGCTCTTACTACTTTTGAGAATCCATATTATGAACTTCTGATCCAGCTCTGGGTTATTCATTAAGCTGGCCAGCTTACCCCATTTTTACACATTTCAGGTGGCAAGGACTGACCTGTGGATCACGTGGAAGACACAAGTGAATTCACTTTTGTAATCCTGTATATGGCTTAATGTTGACGCCTTAATTATGTAATATACAAGTAAAATCTTGTGACTATAAAGGTGAAGTAAACGCCTTGTATTTTAGGCTTATGCTCTGTTACTTCAATGATTCACTACTTCCTCTTATATTAATGCACAATTTGTATTATTTTTGCACTCCATTTGACATGAATAGGCCTTCGGTAGTGCAAACTACTGGCCGGTCACACCTAATAATTGATCATCTAGTATCTGCTATAAGGACACGTCGCGAGCAATACAGCATGCATTCTGCATCTAGACCATGTCACGGATTATATAATTTGTAAGGCATGGTAATAGTACTCTCACCTCCACAGGAACACCATCTTCTACATGACCTTCCAAGATTAGTATCTTTTGCAATGATGCTGCAGCCGTCTGGAGTACATGCCGTACTACCTCTCTTGGCCTGAATTTTGCAGCTTCCAACTTCATAACTCCTAGAGAAAAAAATGAACATTCAATTTGAAAACCATGATTAGTTAAAAATCCAAGAAATATCAGCTTGTTTGGATTTCATAGTCGTTATTGTCAACTATGAACAATAACTATAAAATAGACCAAAGACATAATAAAAGAGAAAATTCAAAAGAATGGCTGCACAGTGGAATGCTGTATAGTTATTGTAAGACCAAGATGCCAGTGTTACATAGACTAAGGCCAGAGTATTAATTATAAATGAGTGTCTCATTGTCTTCCTCACATTTGACCCCTTCTTGCATGTACAGAGACAGACTAACACACAAACTGAACTAAATAGGATGCGTAATATATAGAGGGAACAAACACATATGATATGATGAGCCTTCAAACTTAGGACCCCTAGAACCTGAGCTCTGATACCATATTAGGTCACCAATTGCCCAAAAGCTTAAGCTATTAGGGAATTGACCGAACAATGTGAATCAAGCTCTCACACAAACAATATAAACAAGGACTAGAACATATAGACATTAAGGGATGAAACTTCAAACCTGACTCAACTTTGGAAAGATCAAGAATGTCATTTATAAGTTGAAGGACTAAATCTCCTGAAGATAACATGACCTTCAACAGTTGTCGTTGCTCCTTGTCAAGGTTTGTGGTGGAAAGAATCTCAGCCATGCTTACAACTCCTGATAATGGAGATCTTATCTCATGAGACATGGTAGCTAGCATTTGCTTTGCTCGCATTGTTTCCTCTACAATGACAAATAGGTAAAAAGTGAAAACCGTTTTGTCTTCTAAAGCTGATTCAAGAAACAGTTATAACCCACCAAGAATTAATCAGATAAATAAACCTGTTATATGAATTGTCTTGCTAAGTTCTGTCTCCTTGGCCTTTTGTACTGCTATTTCCTCTCGAAGTTTTGCCATCTTTTCCCTTTTTCTCACCTGTTGTGTAATCAGGAACATATTACGCCTTTTCTTCTCATGTTTAATGATTACCGAAAACTAAAACTGGAATAATAAAGTCGGAATGAGGAAAGGAAGCCGAGAAAACACACACACACACACCCGAGAGTAAAGCATAACAAGAGCACAGCTACAATGCGAAAGGAATTTAACCCAAAGATATAGAAATTCCCTTGTAATATTGCAAAACTTATTGCATTGATCCACATTCTTCTACCATTTTCACCCTGAAAAATGATATCTTTAACCATCATCTTAGAAATGTTTAATGGATCAAGAAAAAAAATGTCTTCCAAGAGCCCAAGTGTTCCAAAATTCTATAGATGTGTTCATCATAAAAGTAGAACTTAAAAATAAAAAATAAAAAAGGAAAAAAAGAAAAGAAGTTTTCCTGACATTGAAGTAACTATTTAATATAGAGAAAACTAAAATATTTACAAAAAAGTTAAATATAATTTACTCCACCATTTGGTATTTAGCCGTATATATTGAAAATCAACTCTCTCAAACTTGTGATTCATAACAATCAGATTACTCAAGCCTTTCTTCTCTGGTTTGTAACAGAAGCCATTGATTAAAATATTAAAAATACTAATAAGATTTGTTTTACAAAATGGCAATCACAAATGAAGTTATAAATAAGACTAGTGTTGAATGTTTTGTAGAAGACAACCATGGCACCATATAGACAGTTAAACATTATGAATGAGCTCACCTGATCAGTTACATCCATACCCATATAATTCACTCCAATAGTATCTCCTGCTTTGCTGAAGACAGGTTCCACATATATCAAAAATGTCTTTGACCCAAATAGTTCTGTCTCAAAAGTAATTTCCCTTTTTGCAGGTAATCCTCGTTCCAAAACTTCTCTTTTGAAGTCTTGAGATTCCTTAACACCAGCACCTGTGAATATCTCCACATCTGTTCTTCCTATAATGTCCTGAAAAATCAGTGATTTTGAGGAATTCCTGAGCCAGATTCTGCAAACAGTGCTTTAAAAAAGCAAAATGATTTATAAATATAAACAAATTAATGTGAAAATAAAATCACTACTTCAAATAATCAAAATGTTGTTACATTTCACAGCAACATTGACCTAAAAAATGCAACTTGTAGGAGAAAATATAACTTTACAACAAGAAGCCTCAAACCCACAACGAAATTTTCATTTGCAGTCAATTACCTCCTCTTGCAAACTTGGAAAATGATTATAGATGAAACGATATTTCAACTCGTTATCCTGAAAGAAAAGAAAAATGGAACACTAAGATATAATTGAAGTTATCATGAAAATTATTGTAAATGATTAAGAACATTAAAATGACATCAACAAAATAAAGAAAATTCATTGACTCAAGAAATGTATAGAACACTATACCAGAGTTCACGCTGAATAACTGCCTAATAAATATTGTGTTCATACTGAGTTGCATCTATATGCACTGGCACATCATGCAAATCTACCAATATCAGAGTGCTCATTGACTTCCTAAACTAAATACAAGTCCCATCATCAATCCCTTCTACCATAACAAAAGCATTCTAGGCGGTTTGGGAACAAAGGTTGGTGGTGATATTGGGTAGCTAACTTGGCTGTACCTATTTTTTAAATTTTGAAATGCTTAGAGGCCAATAAAAGTGAGAAAATAATTTTAGCAGAAGAATTCACGTAGATAAAAAATGAAACAGAATTTTGAGTATCCAAACACCAGATGAGAGGGACACTTGTTCCAAATTCCAATGGGAAAATGTACAATCATAGAATTTTTACATATTAAGAAAATTCATTGGCTCGTGAAGATTTAGTAAATCAAGAGTTTGATGTGCCCTAAACTGCTGTGTACTTGACTATGTTTCCATCTTCTATATTTTTTAAGGAAAATGTGGATCAAGTGTAATAAAGTTTGGAAAAGAAACAGCTTTCTTTTCTAAATTTTGTGCATGCATATGTGTCGTTTGCATTAAAACGGTCCATTTGTGTCTTTACTGCTAGTCCCAAACTTTAAGGCACCGAGTTTGTTGACCTTATACATGGATAATTAGAACTCAACCTAAAAAGGGTGTAATTGAATGACAAGTGTCCTAAGATAGGAGATCCACATGTCCCATGTGCTAGCTCAAATGACAAGTGTCCTAAGATAGGAGATCCATGTGTCCCATATGCTAGCTGACAAATAGTTAATCAATGTGATATAATATTTACACGTGACGCAAATATAGAATGTGCCTAAATACCATTTGATAATACAAACAGTCAGAATGCACAAGAGTTGAATAATAGGGTTAGGGCTAGAGAGGAAGAGAGAGAGAAGAGAAGATGTTTTGACTAATTGGTTTAGAGTTGTGAAAATCAACCCTACTCCAGCAGTATATATTTCTATGAAGACATATTACAATATGACCATAGAACCCTCAACTAATAAAATAATAACATAATAACATATGACTATTCTAACACAAACAATGCAGATTTTTGAGAAACTGTGATTTAAAGTTCTAATAAATAGATGATCCAACTCCAATGACTAGTGTTACATTCTGAATCAGACTACATTTTCCTGGTGAAGAGCATCTAACTATAGTTACACACCATTGTAATTTTACCAATTCTTCAGTCTATTGAGTAATGACTATAAAAGTTTCTACAACCTTTTTTATAGGAGTAAAATCCCATTGAATTGCACCTCACAATATGAAGGGGATAACTTCATTGCATCAATCAAGTGGTAGTTGATGACTTAAAGCTAGCTTCTTTATAGTTTAAAAACAAATTAACTTCTGATTCTAGAAATACTGGGTATCTAAACTATACCTGACTTCCTACATATTTTAATACATGAGTATGCTTAATGATCTTAATAGACATATATATACAATTTTTTTTTTTCTCCTAAATTTCATGATGTATAACTTCTTACAGGATCAAGTTGTAACCTTGTATGTCCTGGAATATGATTTCTATCACATGATATCTGTAGTAAATTACCTGATGGCCTATGACAACCGGTGCAGTCTGAAGAATAAAATGTAAGAAATTATCTGCTCTTTTTAAAATCTGGGACAATTCTTCCACCGGTGAGGACTGCCTTTCCAAATTCTTTATGCTTTCCTCCAATCTATCCATGAGCGTCTGCTCCCGCTGGATGCTAGCCTCCAACAATTTCTCTAAATGCATGGCCCGCTGCTTCCAGTATATGACAGTGTTATACTCAGCATCTATTTCTTCTCCTTTATTTTGAACAACCACATCATTTCTCGTCCGAGGAACAGCTGGCCATATATCATACAATCCATCCAATATAGAAATTGGACGTTTATCACCACAATCCGCTCTTCCTCAAAAACGATGTTCTTCCAAAATCTCCAATTGCTTGAGCTCAAATTCATGCTTTTGTTTGCTCAGGTAGTCTAGCTCTTCTTTGAGAAGTCGCACAGCATTGGCCTGCTTATATTCCCAGTTCTTTACAAGATATGCCAACTGAGATGAGCCCTTCTCACTATAATTGGTTAGCTCTGAAAGACGCTTGAAATCAACTATCGTAGTCTCTTCAATGATTGTAACTTCCTCTAACATATCTTGATCTGCTCCTGGCCTTTCTACATTGAATTGCTTTCCGGCTTCGTTTATATCTTCGGGCCACATTGAAGAGAGGACTTCAATGTCCATTTCTTCTACATTCTCATTCTCCATTTCACAAACCAATAAAGTCACTTATTTATATTAAATCCAATTCAAGTGCCTGCAATGTAGATGAACATCAACTTGCTACTATACCATGCTTGAGGTTATCACTATGTAACATTTGAGTTCCACAAAATCAGAGTTAAGACAAAAATAGGCAAATACTTGAAAGCGCGAAAGCTTTGCTGGACCTTTCAAGGGGAAGTTCCAAATCTGATTGAATATTAAAGCAAAAGTTAGAAATTACGTAATTCAATTTAAACAAATTACATTTTGATCACTTATAAAATTGAATGTGCAAAGGAAGATTGAAAATGGTAGATATTACATTGATTTAACAATATGTTGTCTAAAAATAATTATTTATTAGCCTATGAACAGTAAGGTCAAAGTAATTGATTAGTTGTTAAGAAAATTACAAGCAAACAATAAGAACACAAATGTTTTTCCTTTCTTTAATGGTATTTTAGACCTTTTCTTCTTTTTATTATTATTTTTTTTCTTTTTGAGCAATCTTTATTCTGAAATATCCACCCACATTAAATAACCAAGTATCTATATGAAAATTCCTCAAAACAAAAATCCACCTTAATATCATCTTTTCCTTCTTAATTTGAAACTTCCTTGATTTCCGTCATCCACTTCGTATATTCCTCAAGGCCGTGTTCGGTTCATGGATTTGGGTGGGGATTTGGAAAGAAAAAGAAAAAAAAGTGTGTGAACGGTGTGTGAAATGTAATTATGTTTCATTCACATTTCATACTTTTTCCCTTTCTACATTCAAATCCCTACCCAAATTTTCCCTTTCCATTTTCAAATCCCTACCCAAATCTATGAACCAAACATAACGTAAAACATTGACTTTGATTTGCATCACATTCTTACATTAATCCAGGCCTTTTAATAAAGATTTCACGTTGCCAAACATAAGGCACCACCTTGAACATCAAAAGTTCAATCCCAGTATTAACACCTAATATAATAATTTTTTTTTTTTAAGAGGGAAAAAAGTTACAGAATGATTAAATCCTAAGAATCATCCTGATTGGACACAGTACACATTACACAAAAGTAATCAGAATTGCAGTATCATTAAAGGAACTTTACAGCTTGTGAAAGTGCATTGTATAAATATATATATATATATATATATAATATATGTGTATGATGAAAGTGCATATACAAGGAAAGTAGATGGCACAAATAGCAGATTAGAATCATCATTTTCCCTAATTGACCCTAGTCCCACCTTTATCTCAAATCCAACTCAACACAGCTAATGAGGTAAGCCTCTTATTGCAAAACCCAATTGCAGAAAGTATATATATACCCAGATTAAGAATTTTTATTTTGGATCATCCCAATTCAACATTATGAGTTTCCTAATTATGTAGACAACTAAAAAAATAAAAAAAAATTGAATGAGAGCTACCATAACTAAAATGAAATACAGATACCACATAACAAGTCCAATCTTTGCAATTGTAATTAATTAACAAAAATTCCAATAAAATATGTGTCTGAAACAAGTTGCCACAAATCTTATTAATCAAAAAAAAAATATATTAAAAATAAGGAAATAAATAAATAAGTGAAAAACTTCAAACTTTGTTCTCATAGTAAACATAATCAATAAAATTCAAGTATTTTCAATATTGAAAAACTTCAAACTTTGTAAATTGAAATGACAGAAATGCAAACTTGTCAAAGAAAATGTGAAAAGAAGGGTTGAAACTGAACCCGAATTGGAGGGAATGAACAAGAGATTGAGGAACAAAAACAAGTGAGAAACACAGTAAAGAACTCAAATACTTCAAACGTCTGATGATGAAGAACTACTACATGAAGGCTAACCTTTGTGATTCAACAACTCTTCAACAATACTCTGTTCATCCAACAATAATCTGGCTCTGTTTCAGCCTCTCTCTTTCACTGTAGATCTGAAAGAATCTCTTGAGAAAGTGGTCGGTCAATGAAAAAAAAAAAAACAAACTACCACAGTTTTGGACTATATATAGTATAGTGAGAGAGAGAGAGAGAGAGAGAGAGTGCATGTGAGGGAGGAGAAAAACAAACAAAAAAAAATGGTAGAGTGAAGAGAAACTCAAGAAGCCATGTGGGTTCAAAGATCAAAAATATTAGTGTAATGCTATGGCTTTTTTCTTTTTTTCTTTTTTTTTCTTTTTTTATTTATTTTATATTTAGGTAACGTTCATTCATGATTCACAGTTCCTGTTAACTCTCTAGCTTCTTCTATCAACTTCACAATAGGGATTGATTGAGATGGTTTGGCAGTAAAACAAGACCAATCCAGTGTTATAGAATTAAACTAATTCATAAAATCTTGGAAACCAATCTGAATCACACCACTAAACCATATGGTTCGATTTATAATCATGAATTTTAAATATATTATCATTGTTCACAATCAGCACAACTCAAGAATTGTTAAGAATTGGTTATATGATTTTTTAAAATTAATTTTATCACTGTATAAAAATATATTTATAATAGTTGAGACTTATAATTTATAAAAAAAAAAATTATCGCACGCACTTGTATATCATATGTACGTTTAATTACGTTATTTTCTTTTTTAATTATAATATTATTTTGAAATATTTGATTAAGACTTATTTGTGTTTAGTTATGATTTTTTTTTATTAGTTATAACTCAAAAATTATAAAATAATGTCTTTTTTTTTATAATTATAAGGTGCATATGGTACACACCCTTTGAAATATGTATACCAATCTTTCCCATAATATATATATATATATATATATTTTTTTTTTTTTCTTTTTTTTTTTTTTTTTTTTTACCTGAAATAGAATTTCGGGGCATTCGAGCCCCGAAATTACGGGCCCTCAATCACTTCCGTATATATATATATATATATGATATTAATAAAATATTTTAGTATCTTCAATAACAAATTATACATAATTTAAACGGTCCGATTCGACTCTAGTAAGTTTTATAGTTATAAAATGATGGACCGAACCGTGAAGTACAATTCATCTATTTTAAAAATCAAAATCCAATTGTGTATTGAAAAGACCAAATCAAATTATGAGATTGATTTGGGTTAGACCGATTTAAAATTTTTTTAGTGTTTTTTGTTCGACCCAACTTCACAAAAAAAAATTATATTTGTTAAGTGGTTGTCCAGACCAGCAGCTTACATGGGCAAATTTCCAATGACCCACTAAAATAATTCAAACTCAGCTTCTGTTTGGTAAGTGGATTGATTTTTTGGCTTTTTAATTTTTTTTTACTATTTTAACCTGGACTAAAAAGCTTGGTTTGAGAAGGATTTTTTGACTTTTTAACTTTTTTGACTTTTTTTCTGAGAGAAGAGTAATGATTATAGATTAAATGTGATGTTTTATTTGTTGTGACTAAAATAATCTATTTTATTTTTTGTAATTAAAATAACCAAAATAATCTTTAAACCTTATTCCGAAACGGTGCCTCAATATGTTAAATTTTATTTACTAGTTTTCACTGCTCAACCAACCTATGGTCAAATTCGCAATCCCATCATTCATGGATCCATCTCTCCTTCTGTCTTCCTTTCTTTTGTAGAAAAATTTTATGAGAGACATATGCCCCCAATTATACGTATGTGATCTTTGGTTAGTTATGAATTGATTATAATTCAATTATGGTTTATTAGGCTGTTAGTTATAATTTAAAGCAGTGCTATTTATACTTTCTTAGAAAAAAATTCTATTTCCACACATTTCAATGCACACACTTAATAAATATTATTTTAATGACAATTATATCTTAAACTAAAATGACACCCATAATATTATATGAAAATATTTTATATGCACATCTTTTAAAAAAGTCACAATATACATCTTTTGAGTAAAAAAAAAATTAAATCCTAATTTTTTTGTTATTGTTACTTTACATGCTACACACTCTATACTCTTCTATTATTTACAAAATAATATTCCTGTAATAGCTCTCATATTATTTTAATCCCAAAGTTTACACTCTTAGGCCCCGTTTGTTTTGGGTTATAGCAAGGGGATTAGGATTACTAATACCTTGGGATTAGTATATGGGGTGTTTGTTTTGAGAGATAACCTTGGGACTACTAATACCTTGGGACTAACTAATACCTTGGTATTACTAATACCTTGTTTGTTTTGAGAGATAGGGAGGGTACTACTAATACCTTGGTATTACTAATACCATTGGGGAGGGGATTCATAGTAAGGAGGTAGAGATGGTATTAGAAAAATAGTGAGGTTCGTTGGATTATATATCCTATCTTAACTAATAGTCAAGTTTAAAATAATTAATCCGTACTTCAATTGTTTAACCAAACATCGGATTAATAATTTTATTGGACTATTAGTCCAATCCCAAACTCATGTCCACCCAAACAAACATGTCCTTAGTGATAAAAATGTTATTAAACTATTGGGCAATAGAGGGGAAAGAAAGTAGGGAGCCTCTCTCTCTCTAGAATGTAGAGAGAGAAAGCTTCCTCCCATGTAGTAGGTTCCATAGATTTGCAACATATTGTGTGAGAGAGTGAGTTTTGAGTGAGTTTTTCAGTGTCGATTCATCTGTTTGAAATAGAAGATGAGAAATGGATATAGAATATTTTGTTTCAACACCTCCGGCTAGATTGTATCTTCTCTACCCAAGACCTTGGGGGTGAGTAACATGTTTGTTTGCTATTACAGATTTGTGCTAAGGAAAATGGAAACCGTGGCTCCTCTCTCTAGATCCTAGAGAGAGAAAGCTTACTTCGTCGGCGATGAATACAAACCATTGTTGTTCTCGTCGTTGATAGGTCAGACGGTTGGTGTTCGAGATTTAGCTCTGACCATGGTGCTATGTGACTAAGCTCCGGCTTCAATAGAGGATTTTCTCTTCACTATACTTCACTTTTCACCGTTGTCTTGAATGATCATCACGTGGATCCACAATGGGTCTAGAAATTCGGAAGCAGGGTCACCGGAGAGTTTGTGTGTATACAATAATTATTAGTGAATGGTATAATTGTAACTTTTGGTGTATAGATTGAAAAAATTAATTAATAATCAAATTAATAAGTGTGTGAACTGAGAGAAGATATCTACTAAGGTAATTAAGTGTGTGTTAGGACTACATCGAGTGCTTCCATTTACACACCATAATTTATCTCAAGACAAATCATTTCTAAAAGCATACCTTTAATAATTTGGTAAATATATATTTTGCTCATCACACACCACAAATTTACATATTCACCCTTACTCACACACCTATTCACAACAATATACACACAAACTCCTATATTTACCCTCACTCACTCATACACCCCCACACACCCACCTTCTTCCTTCTCCTCCTCTCCATTCTCTGTTTCGATCGGTGAACACTGTGTTGATGCTCAACACAGAGTAAAGCAAGTAGTGAAGACGTGGGTGGTTAGGGCTGAGTAAGGAATCCGTAATCCGATCCAGTCCAGTCCAATCCGATAGGTTTGGATTAGTTTTTTGAATCCGCGGTTCGGTTTCGGATTGAAGAATTAAAAATCCGTAGTCCACGGATTGGTTCCGGATTGAACCCTACGGTTCCGGATTGGAACCGATCCGGACCGTATACAAATAGTCTATATTTTTATTATACATCCTCCCCCATAGTATCTTCTCCTATTCTATATAAAATTTAAACTCAAACCTAAACCGTATAATATCTTATTTTATTACTTTTGTTTGTATTTTCTTATGGTTGTTTAAATTCAAGAACAGTATGTCACTATTATAGAAAAACATGTTGCTATTATGGAACTGATATAGCGCTATGTTTATATTTTTATGAAATTAAAGTGTTATATATATATATATATTTGTTATTTAATTATGTGAATCCGTGGTCCTAAACCGATCCAATCCGTATTTAAATGGATTGGTTTGGATTGGTTCCATGATTTAAACGGATTGGATTGGTTCCAATTTTTCAGGAACCGTAGATAACGGATTGGTCCTGGTTTTACCCAAATCCAGTCCAATCCGGACCATGCTTACCCCTATCGGTGGTGCTCAAGTAAAGCATTAGGTGAGTTCTCATTTGGCTTAAATTTTAGGGTTTTATGTATTTTTTACCATTGCCATGAATGAATCAGTTCCAAACCGTTCGTCACTGTAATTTCGAACCCCAAAAGTTGTACGGGCTCATTCAATACTTGACTTTCGAACACAATCATTTTGTCCACTTGTTATTGTCAAACTTGTTCGGACCTAGATTGTTGAACTGTAATGCTTTGTTCGATTCTTTACTGTCGAACATTTTTTTTTTCTCCCCACATTGGGAAAGTTTATAATAAATTGATATAACCAATATGTTATAGAAGTTGATGAACACAAAAACTAAAGTTAGAATCGAACAAAGAAAATAAATAAATGGATAAGATTTTTGAAAAACAGACTTTATTGATAATTTTTTTAAAATCTTATCTATTTAGAAAATAATTGTCACTAAATTTAAAATCTTATCCATAAAAATAAAAATAAAAATATAACTAAAAGGAAAATTAAAAGAAAAAGAAAATGGTTGTCACTTTGACATGAATCATTCTTATATTGCTAAAGAAAACCAGCATTTGACTTGGGATTATTTTACTACTAACATCAAAAGTGTTCTAACTCTGTCCAAAAATTTTAAGCTTATTAATTCAATAGATGAATCTTGACCTCTGTGGGCAGACCAATTTCCCCTATATATGTTGAAGGTTGGTCTGTCTACAGCAGCTGGATTTGAATGGGCTTCTAACGACATCATTGCAGCTTCCATGAGAATCAATTAGTTATAACTTAAAAACATGTCTCCATAAGAATGACAACCATATTCAAAATCATAAACAAAGACAGAGTTGGTCCACACTGAAGCAACAAAATGAACTAAAATAACTTGGATAGTAATGAAGTTACATGTTACATCATTAAATAAAATTCATAAGGTGAAAAGAATAACAATCCAAATGCATCAAATAGAAATCCTCACCTTTGTAACCAAGAACACAAGCCCCACCAACGAAACCACCAACGGCCCCATTGATGAAGTCCCTCTTCATCCTATAATTATGCAACAACTTCTCTATGCCTATGTAAACACCACCAATTGTAGCAAAAGTCATCCCATAGTTACCCATCATTTTGAGGGTCCTCATCAACTCTACAAGTGCAACCCTTCTCACAACAAGAGGCACATCGTGGCAACTATGATACCCCAAATAGTACCAGAAGCTAAACCAGTGGTTGCACCCTTAATCTCTGCAAATCCCTTGCTTCTCTCCCCCTTAATAAATGTGTTCCTGTAATATTACTTACATGCATGAAAACCTTGTTACTTAAGACTTCTTTTTTCCATTGAATCATCATCACTTAAGGTCCAATAAGTTAAGAAAATAGTATTAAATATTAATTCTAAAAGCTGAATTCAAGCATATTTCCAGGTCCAGACTCATACCACAAATAATAATAATAATAATAATAATTAAAAAAAAAAAAAAAACTTCTCTCATCTTCAGAAGAGGAAGAGAATCATACGTTGTAAAAAAGATTACTAAAAAAAGCTCAAATATATTTTCGTGTCGTTGTCGTTGTCGTCACCTTCCTTCACCCTCATATTCAAAGTAGAAAAAAAAAAAAAAAAAAAACAAAATGATTTGATAGTGAGTATAACCAAGTGAAACAGCCATCTGATGTGCTGCAGCATTTATAGCATAAGCCAATAGAGTCTCAGCGGCCGTAAATGAAGTGTGAGTATAGAGCTGAAGCAACAACCACCGGATATAGTGTTCCAGCTGATGTAACTTACAGTTTGTTATTGAGTTAGTTACATTCCAACTGTACAACTATCTGTCCATACGGTGACAAACTTATCCTTATATGGATTTAACCAACTTTGTGACATGTATTGCACTGCCTGAGGATATGTATCAAAATTCGTAAGTATCAAAATTCGTAAGTAGCCTAGCAAGGTGTTCATTGTATTCAAGCTCAGTTGAGGATAGTACTAAGAAATTCCATAAAGAGATAAACCTGTCCCATTCCTCCTTACTCTTAAACATTTTCTTACATTTCACCAATACATTTCTACTAATATGCCATCGGCATAATAAATGTCGAGATATAGAAAATACACCGTCAATAGCATTCATCAAAGCAAGCTTCCTGTCTGTGACAATCACCTCAAGAATAGCAATGTCATCAAAGAGACTACGCAATGTAGTTAACACCCAAACGTAGTTATCAATCCGCTCAAATTGGAGATATGCAAAGGCTACGGAGAATGACATATCAGTGGACGTCACACCAACTATCTCAAGAAGAGAAAGACGATATCGATTTGTCTTATATGTGCAGTCTATGATCAACACCTTTGGAAATGAACAGAGCAAATCTAAACTTACAGGATGTGCCCAAAACAAGTCAGTGACAGTCATCATGTTGTTGTCACACCTATGCCGCTCAATGTAATTATGCTTTTGTAATTCACCCAACAACTGTTGCATCTGTGATCTCCCAACTTTCTCAATAACATTATTCCTATGACGTACATTGTAAATGGTTTTCATAGTTGTTACATTCAAAGCATCCTTTCGTTTCAGGGTAACCAAAATCTCTTTTGGTCTGACCATGCTTTTGGACATATCCACTAATAATGATATTTCATCCTCAGATAATCTCCCTACAAATAAATGTCCTTCAAAATGTTTAGCAGGAGCATGGTTATGCGTTCCACATGTTACATCTACCATCCAATCATCATTAGCCATCAATTTACGAGCCCTCAACTCAAAGGGACACCCACATTTCTTTGTACCTGTTATCTTCACATTTTTTTTGCTTGAATCATCTGCTTTTAATTTCTTATAAGCTCTGTATTGACCACTTCTCTCATAGGCAAGAAATATCCTCAGTGTCTTATGACCACCACCATAATCCGATGTCTTGATGACAATTACAAAACCATTTTTCCTTCCAACATCCCGTACCTAATTGAGCAATTCTTCTTTGCTCTTGAAAACCTACGTGTCAAATTAACCAAAGTCATTAAACATTCGGGAAAAAAAAAAACTAATTTTCGACATGATAGTACCTCATTAGTAGTAAATTGACTTGTATAGTCAACAAGACACTCGGATCCAACATTTCTGCATTCCGTGGATACACAGATCATCCAACATTTCTGCATTCCGTGGATGCACAGATCTGGAAAGAAAAAAAAATATATATATATATATATTATACTTGTTCGACAATACATAGTCGAACATAGTATATATGTTCAACTAATTACGGCCGGAAGTGTAGTGTTTGTTCGACACATATAAATCGAATTATTCATATAAGTTCGATAGTAATAGATCGAACAACACAAATTTGTACGGTAGTAAATAGTCAAACATGGCATTAATATACAACTCTGTACAGCCAAACAAATACAAACGATTTACCCCTCACCGAGTACACGAAAACGGGGGAAAAATGAAAAAAATAACCTTTTCGTTGCTCTGTTGTTCCAAATCTGTGTTATCAGATGCATCCATCATTCAATCCAATCAAAATTTTCAATAATATGTATATTTTTTATTGTTTCTTTCAAGGGTTTTGGGTTTTGTTTTACGGTTTTTGAATTCTTGACAGACAAGATACGTACGTAATGTTTGGGTATAAACATGTGTTTTATATTCAGTATTGTCCTTCATGGTAATTATACAAATGGTGTGTTATAACCTTTGTCCTTTCTGGTCATTTTATCGTAGGTTAAAATTGTAATACAAAACAAATTATTTAATGGTGTGTCTTGAGATGATAACTGGTGTGTAAATAAACCCTCCCGACCACATCTCTTTTATTTTTTTTAATTTCAATTTTGTCCAAATATGAAGTTTCAAATTTACCCTCATCTGTAACCTTCTAACCCTAATTTTCCAAACCCTAGATCACCTCAGTCTACAATATTCTTCCTTCGACAATTTTCAACCTCTTTGCTGCATTACTATTGTCGCTACTCTTTCGCCGCCACTATTGCTACCTTTCTGATCGGAATCTGCTGTAACCACCAACACCCCCTCCAAAAAGAAGAAACATAGAGAAGAGAAGTAGCGGCGGCGAGGCAACCCACATTCCCTCCGATAGCTTCCACCTTCACTGTTGCAACCCAGACCTTTAGCAATCCTAATATTCTCCTCCAGCAACTTATTCTTCTTTCTCTCTCTATTGCGCGATCTAAAGGCAATCAATTTTGGAGATCACGAAGGTGATAAAAATGGGTAGGATGGCGTGAGATTAGGCTCACGAAGTGGGAAGGCAAAGACAATCTACACAAACCCTAAATTTAGGGTTTTCAAATCGCAAAAACCCTATATCGCAGTAACCAGAGAAAACGGTAAGAGAGATAGAGAGGGGAAAGAGAAGGAGAAGGAAAAGGAGAATGAGAGGGAATTGGAAGAAGAAGAAGACGAAGGAAGAAGAGAAAGAGAATAGATGGAGGGCGAGGGGCTCGCAGAAGTAGCGCCGTCGGCGATAGAAGGGAGAAGAAAAGTTAGGGTCTAAAGAACAATGGTATATGTGGTATTAAAGTGGGGGTTCAAAGAGAAGATGATATGGTTTCAATTATGTGAGTGGGAGTACAAAGAAGTGAGGGGTCCAAAGTAAATAGTATGGGCATTTAGCAGCCCTCATAATTTATAGTGATTAATATTTTTTGTTATGTAGTGTTTAATTATGATTCATTATTTTTTTTAGTTATTAATGAAAATTATTTAGTTATGATATTTGTGGTAATAAATAACATAAATATCATAATTTACATATGGTACACCCCCTTTTGAAGTTGTTTACCATTCTTTACAAATCATTTATTCAATTCAATATATAAATATAAACAATGATATATAAACAAAAATTTGTATAAATTTTTGTAACATTTTTTTTTAGAACAAAACATGCATAAAGATAAATTTATTTGCAAGAATGACATCACCACGTTATTCTTGTGAAGGTTTTTTTTACAAATTTTATGTATAAGTAGATTGTTTTATAAATAGAAATTTTAATTTTAATTTTATTCCTTAAACTATCACTAATTTTTTCATTTTATCTATAAATTATCAATTTCTTCTATTTAATTTTTAAAAATTTTGATTTTTGTTTATATTGTCCAATGGAAGATGGTATAAACAAACTTAACTTGATGGGAAATTTTTTAATTTTGCAATTTAGATAGATAAAATCATATAATCAAACACCATTAAATTGGTTGTGGAGACGTTTATTCAAAATAAGTATATTTTTTGATTTTTTACGAAAAGATGTACATAAAAATATAGAGGTGATGTGACCTAAATAAATGTATTTATTTAGGGGATGCCAAATAATCTCATAGTCAGAAAAGTAAATATTTTGTTATATGTTTAAGTTATTTAAATTATGAAATAATATTTTTTTCATAAATTAAGCTTTAGTGATTATTTATTTGTTTCCTTTCCAATTAGATCATATGAATAGAAATTCAAAACTTTAGAAATTAAATAACAAAAATAATAATGTAAAGATCAAATAAAAAAATAAAATTAATCTTAAATATACTTTGTATAATAAGAAAGAAAGAGAGAGAAAAGTTTTAAATGAGTTGCTCCCCACCCTTTATGAGGTGACATATTATATCAGCGCTTGAGGTGACGCGCGAGGTTGGATCCCACTTCCTAACATGCAGTTGAAGAAGAAGAAGGAAAGCACACTAGGTTTGTTTGACTGATTAGGTTTTATGGATTTATGAGTATGGTGAAATTGAGAGAAGATTAATAATATAATGGTATTGAATCAGAAATATAAGATAAAGTGGATGTAACGCCCTCAAAATAATACATAAAGCCCATCACTATAGACATGCATTGATATAAAAGAAACCAGCCACTTCTATTCATCAGAGTAATTCTTACAACAGTATTACATGTTAACAACAAAAGGAAATGTCCTAAGGGCTTACAACTTTCCAAGTTAACACCTGGTTACACAAAAGAAGAGTACTAACTCTATACAAAATAAGCCCTTGGCTTGATATATATGTAATACAAACAAAATAAACAAAAAGAGTCTTCAACTCTCATCATTATCCAAGCTATGTCCTTGGAGGTGGCATACTACCTGTACCTGAAAATAATATTCCATATAGGGTGAGCCAACGCCCAGTAGAGATATGCTAAACACAGTATGAGCAATAACTAAGACATTAGCAATTGATAAATGTTCAATTTCCATAAATCAATTCATAACCCATTTCCATTTCATGACCACTATGTTCATGTTGTATTTCAGTTTCCATTTCTTATCAATTTCACAAATTACATCAACGGCTCAGAACCTGGCCAACCACTTATATGAGATAGTGACTCATATTAAATGCTTCCCATTTTACAATAGATAACATACTAGTTATATCAACATCTCAACAGATAAGCATACAAGCTGTATCCACATTTCAACAGATATGCATATTAGCTATATCAACACTTCCAAAGATAAGTATATGAGCTGTATCAACACATTATCTGACAAGCATATGAGCTGTATCAGTGGAGTCCATCCCCTATCTCCTCCCAAACAACATCCGGTTTAGAGGTCCATCCCCTATCTTCTCCTAAACCGTAGAGTACATCATATATCTCCTCCCACACACACAACGTATATATACATAGGTCATATACACAATCAATCAATACATAACGTTAATGTAACCGTCATCCTCTATGACATATCCAATTGATTAGTTTTAGTTTGCTTAATCATCATGCATTGTCTACAACAATCAAAACTACCCTCCACCGGTAGCCCAAGCAATTATTTCTAAACAAATAATGAAAGCTCTAACAGATAAAATATCAATGTTTTCAAAAGTGAGCGATTAATAAATCTAACTCCACTATTCTACTATATAATGAACCTATTTCACTATTTCCAACTCAATTCCATATAATCACAATTTTCCCAAAATTAGGGTTTTCTACCCCATTTCCCAATATTGACCCAATGGTCTATAAATCAACAATCAACAATGATATCATTATTTTGAAACCCACAATACACATTTTAGAATCAAAATAACAAAATCCTCTTTTAACATTTTGAAACCCTAAGCCCCAAAATTACCCAACTTCAACACTTTATCAAAACAACCAAAAATCTATGTCAAAGACCATAAGAGTGAGTAGGAATCCCTACCTCAAAAGATGACAGCCG
Source organism: Camellia sinensis (assembly GCF_004153795.1). Taxonomy (NCBI): domain Eukaryota; kingdom Viridiplantae; phylum Streptophyta; class Magnoliopsida; order Ericales; family Theaceae; genus Camellia; species Camellia sinensis. The sequence goes on from NW_021026243.1 coordinate 834,620, forward strand.
AAGAAGGAGAAGACGAAAACGAAGTTGCTCCAAATCAGAAGTTTTTCGGATCAAAATGTAGCCCTCGACGATCAACCCAACTTTTACAAAGGCCAAAGGTGAGGAAACAACTCCTACTAGATCAATACTTAGAGAGAAGTTTGAGTTTTAGTGTGAGGTGCTCTCTAATGGCCTTTTCGGAAAAGTAAGAGAGAGAGAGAATGAGAGAAAGTGATTTAAAAATGCCCTACAGCCAACTGATATACGACATTCCCGCTCGAACGGAAAACACAACGCTCGAGCGTCAAGAACAAAAAAACTAGGTCCGCTCGAGCACAAGTAAGCCAGCTCGAGCGCCAAGACACAAGAACAAAGTACATCCGCTCGAGCACAAAAACCAGTCCGCTCGAGCGTAGATTTCCCCCTTCCAGAACTTACATCCAAAAAGTATCACCCGCTCGAGCGCCAGAGTACCGCTCGAGCGTGGCCGCTCAAGCGTAAAGAAACCCGCTCGAGCGTGAAAAACATGCTTGCAGAAGTTTTGCAGAGCACCAAAATACAAGGAGTGTGCAATCTCCGCTCAAGCGCAAGAAGACCCGCTCGAGCGGACCTCCTAAAAACAGGGCAACAAAGAATTGAAACCAAAGCCTAACCAACCTGTAACAACTCTGCCCAATACATCCTAAAACTCAATCAAGCGGAATAAAAGGATGACAACAAGGTATACAACTACCAACATCACGGAACCAAAGTCCGGAAAACAACAGATACTAAAAGGGAAAACCGGGATCGCTATAGTGGATTTATTTGTGTAGTAGTGTGGTGGTATTAATTGATTGGAGCTAAAACTGTGAAATTATATAGTTACTCTTTTTTATTGTAGAATCATTGAAACTAATGGAGAAAACGATCTTTTTACCATCAATCCCACCTCTCACTCATGGGAAATTCTCCTTACACAACACATTTATCTCTTTACGTCCTTCATTTGGGATTTTTTTTTTCTTTCCAATTTTATCCATGTGTGAAATTACCTTGAAGGACAAAAGATAAAAAGTAAATAAATTTGATTATCTCTTTACATCTATTACACTTTAATTCCTACCCTTTTTTTTTTTTTAATTCCTTTCTCATTTCTTCTTCTCTACTATACATCTACTTTCAAAAGGTGAGAACCATAATGTTTTGATTATAAAAAATAAAATTAAAAAAGCAATGGATGGAGAAATAGTAATGAAGAACCAGCAAAAAAGTAAAATGGTGATTTTTTTTTTTTTTTTTTTATGTTTTCGTTTTGTTTTTGAAGAGAATTGTTCGACTTTTATTTGGTGTACCAAAATTGAACATAATCGAACAAAATCAAATAGCCCATAATCACGCTGCCGAACAAAAAGTACATGTCTGATAACGCACTGTTAAACATTTCCAGTTTCATTTTTCTAACTTTATTTATTTATTTATTTGTTGGCTTTGAAGGATTATGGATATATTCATTTCAATAAGGCTAGTAGTACATTGTTAATGGTTTGTTAGATTTATCTACTTTCTGGCCATCCAATATCTTCGAAGGCAAGTAATTGGATTCATTTTCATCACCCCATGTGCTAATGGATGGGGAAAAACATATCCTATCCATATTGATCAATTTCGTACGCTTACCAGTCCTAATATTGTAACTACTGAAACTATCAACATAGATGGATTGTGATAACAATATCAAAATGTTTTTATGGATGTTTGTATTGACAACTTGTATGAATGTTTTATAGATGTTTGTACATTGCATATTTTTATGGATGTTTGATATTTAAGGATAGTAAATCTATAAATGTGCAGCAACAGATGGTTAGACAAATTTAATTTGTTCGGCAACCGAAATAATCCAAATTGTTTGGCAATGTATAACCGAACAAGTCTATCATAAATTTAAAATAATAATAATAATAATGTTTTAAGGAAAGTGGATCTGTAAATGTGTGACAACAGATGGCTGGACAAATATAATTTGTTCGGTAATATAACACTGGAGCAATTCAAAAGAAATAAGTGTAATGAGAAAATTCTGTAGGAATTTTGAAAAGTGTTTAATTTAGGGTTAGTTTTGGTATTATAAAGGGTGTAATGAGAATTTCAATTATTTCTTAATGGTTGTTTGCACTTATTTTTTCCAGATTCTATTGATAGGTGGTCCAGTCAATTGAGGACACATGGCCAAGTCTAGAGTCGATGTTTAGCATCATAAAACAAGGGTCATCAATTGGAAGTGGGTTTTGCATATAGGTTGACTTAGATGATGAAGCAGTTACTGACATCGATCATGGACTTAGTGGGCAGTCTTCAAAGGGAAACATGAACAAAGTGGGAGTCTTCCTCCATCGAGGGAAGATTAGAAGGACTTATGGACACGTGGCAACTTGAAGGGGAGACAATTTGACAGATAGGGATGAAGGTTTGGTATGGTTTAAAGACTTAGAAGTAAGGGGGCAGTTACAACAATTACGTAGCAGCAATTGCAGATTTAGGAGATCATAGGGACATGGGAAAGAAGAGCTATAAAGGCCAAAAGGTTTGCGGAGAAAGGGATATCAACAATAACATAACAACTTAGTTTTTAGACTTAGGAGTAGTTCATTGTAATTTAGGATTAGTTTTTTTTTCCCCCTTTGTAACTAGGTAAACGTTGGTGATTTCAATTTGAAATTACTCTGGTTTATCTTGTCTACTTTGTTACCATCAGTTGATATAAAAAGTTTGTTTTCTTCTTGTCTACTTTGATACCATCAGTTGATCCAAAGAAGTCCTCATCCTTTTGAGGCATTTGAATCAGTACCATAATTGCTTGATTGTTTTTGTTTAATTGTCTAGTTTGAATTATTGTTTGGTTGCCGTCGATCTAGGCCCAGCATAATTTTTACTAACAATGGTGTAATGGGAAAATAGGTATAAAGAGGTAAAATTGTGGTGCAAGTAGAATTTCCCTTCACCCATCTTTGTTAATTCATCCATAGTGGTGGACTACTACTCTAATTGGAATGCTAATCTCCTTACAACTTTTCTAACCAAACACAGTATGAGTGGGGCCACCTTACTCATAGTCCAATCATCTTACTCATGGAGGCAAACAAGCATGCCCAAAGAGAAAAGGGAAAGGAAAATACTTTTTAATTTATATGATGCGATATGATAAATGTTAATAGTTTATGTGTCATACATTAAATCATATAGACCCAATTCAGTAACCATGTTATTATAAATTAATTTATTGATCTAAAATTATGAATACTTAGCATTTCTAAAGAGCAAAGATGTGAAGAATCTTTGCACAAATTTATTATATTTTGATGTTTGCAGGTGATATATTAAGAATTCTTTTGGTTGCAATTATTTTTATGTTTCCTTTTGCTTTTAGTAAATTTTTTATATAATTTTGAACATAAATATTTTATTTTTTAAGTCCACCAATTAGGCAATTTCAGTTTTTTTTTTTAAATTAGAAAAAAATTAAAAACATTTAATAAAAGACAAAAATAAATAACTTTCATATACTTTTTCAATAAAATCAATTAATTTTAAAATTATCCAATGAAAATTGTCCAACGAGCTATGCATATATGAAACAAGCAAAAGCATCTTATACATTAATAACTCACATCCAAAACATTTGTACATGCATAATTACACATAGTCAAAAGTCATTCAAGAGCAGAAGTCATCATCTTACAAAACCCAAGAAGGATAATTACAAAGTAAGGTCAAACGTGGCCAACAAAAATAAAACAAAAGACAAAGGAAAAAAGCCTCGTCCGAGAGACACTTTTGACTAACCCCAAAACATGGTAATCCTTCATAGGTTCACTAGGGTTAGACATCCCGCTACTAACCTACATACATATAGATATAACGGAGTGAGCTAAAGCCCAATGAATAACATTAGATTAAAAGATTACATGAATGAGTTCTATTACTTATACATAATCGTTTCCATATCACAATCCTTACATAACGGAACGACCTCTGGTCCAATACTTGACAAAACGACATCTGGTCTAACATACAACAGATGTATAAAGCAAAACGGATCTTAACTTGATAGAACGACCTTGGCTCTAATTCATTACAACTGTATCATGACCATTTGGTCAACACATAACAGATATCTCAGGCTTATCAAATAATCAGAAAAACCTTAGGTACATCTTATTAAATATATAGAATGACCTTGGGTCCATCATATCCATTCATACTTCGTCAATCACTTTTACAGATATTATATTAATTGAATAGATAGAAAGCTCATTCATACTTTGTCACGACCCAAACCCACCCCTATGGGTTTAGCACCGTAACCGGCTAGTAATCCGAGATTACCAAAGGCCTGCTTAATAGTAAGGTAGTAATACAGAGTACAGGGGCATGGCGGGAGCCAAAACAGTAAATAAACAATGTCCAATGGGTTGTGAGTTTGTATGCAAAAAGATTTTTCATACATATATACATGAACAGTATAGAACAGTATGTATAACATTTACAGTTGATCAGAACAGGGACCTAATCCCTGTTAAACAGTAAAATACAGTGCTATCAGTCTATACAGTTATTACAAAACAGATACAGAGACAAACGGGGGAAATTAAAGCACCCCTAAGCCATAGGTTGACAGGCTCTGAACCTCGCAGTGAGGCACAGTAGTTGGCTTGACAAAAAGGGAGTCTAACCCATGCTCTTAGCTCCGATCTGGTGCCTGTACGCCTACATATATATATAAACAGTGAGCTAAAGCCCAGTGAATAACATAATGCGTAAAGAGGTTAAGAATGAATGTCCTTATAGTAATGAAAACAGTTCATCAAATCAGTATTTCAGTCATTCAGTCATTCAGTCATAACAGTCATATGTGGTACATCCATTAGCATAGCAGTACAGTAAACAGTAGGTCTTAAAAGACCGAGCAGTCAATGATGGCCATCATAACAGTAAAGAGAAGTTCCAAGATAGGAACTGACAGAGATCTCTGTAACAATAGCAGTAACAGTAAACAGTAGTTGCTATGGATGCCACAATATAGTTCAGAATAGAGGACATACATTCATTCAGTTAACAGTAACAGTTCAGAAAGCAGTTCAGTTAACAGTCAGAAATATTCATCTTTGAACATATCTTTACACAGTTGTTACTCACAGAGTTCTGAGCTACAGTTAAGCTAGAGCGCATCCCCAGATGCCAACCCTACACAATTACAGATTGAACACACACTAAGCTACACAGTTGGGGAAAATAATAACTTAATTCCTAATTTGCCTCGGTGTGGTTCTACATCTATATCCTCATTAAGATGCCTTAAACTAGGCCTAAGAATGCCTAGGATGAAATGAGGATGCAAAGATGCACATTAAAAGCATTTTCAAAATTTTCGGAAAACAGGGGTCACGCTCGAGTGTCGATTACTACGCTCGGGTGGACATGCAGACAAAGGATACCCGCTCGAGCGTGGACTATTCCGCTCGAGCGGACTGCAAAACATGCCAAAAGTGCTGAAGGCTCGAAATTTACACTCGACAGACGCTCGACAGCTGCTCGAGCGTAAGACACAAGGTCCCGCTCGAGCGTCAATTCTTCCGCTCGAGCGGACATCAAAACAGTGTAAAGTGCTGGGAGCACGAATTTCACGCTCGAGCGCCAGTCACCCTGCTCGAGCGTAAGTTCAAAATCTGGAATTCCCAGATTTGAACCTCAAGCTCAAATCAAGTTTCAATGTATCAAATTCGATCCTTTTGGACCCATTTTCTGGAAAACACCTCAAATAGTATAACATATTTCAAAGCTCAATTTGTAAAATCAAGGCCCAAAGGTAGTTCAAATAAACCCAATTTCAAACCAATTATCATGAACAAGATAAATATGGGACATGTATGACTTTAAATAACTTTCAAGCCTCAAATACATGCTCTAGTGAGCCACCTCTTACAAAAACAAGATGAAATCATGGTCTATAGCAATAATATGAACATGCATGCACCGATTGCCATGAAATCAACATCAAAATGCAAGGATATAGACATGCATGCAACAATTAAGCCTTAATTTAACAATCTATTCCAATTTTTGACTTAGCTCTTTAAACTATCATGATCCATGCTAGATAGAACTTAAATACATAATGAAGAAGGCAATTATTCTACCTTAAGTCTTGAATTAGAGGTACGGAGGCTCAATGTTGCAATTTTTCTACAATTTCCTCAAGTTTCCAAACAAAACCCTCAAGAACAATTCAAACTCCTAGCTCTCTCTCTCTCAGTCGGTTTGTCTCTCAAATGGAAAGAGCAAATGTTGTGTTTAGGTGTAATGAAGCTTCAATATGTCTTAGATAATGGCCCACCAATATGGCTTTTTGATAAATAATGTAACTTATGCCATTTATCAATATTGATCCAATTTAATCATACCAAAACACCTTTTTTAATTAAATACACCATAAAATCACATAAAATCTAATTGACACTGAACATCAATCAATTTCAGATCCGGCCACCGATAAGGCCTTCAATTAGCAGTTTAAACACAAAGACATGAACAGATAATTTGGCAGGCAAACAGATAGAATTGCAATTTAACTAATATACTCAATCAATTCGGCTTCAGTTTTCAGTCAGTCAGTTCAGTACTTTTAATCAGTCCATTATCAGTCATTATCAGTTCCGTTTAGTTCAGTATTTCAGTCGATTCAATTACTTATCATAATCCGTCTCAGTTTAACGGTAATCAGTAATCAATTGGTAAACAGTGGTGAGGGTTGTTACAGTCTCCCCTCCTTAAAAAGAGTTTAGTCCTCTAAACTCGAGTTACCTTCGTTTTGGAAGAAAATAGGATTTAGTGGAAACAGTTCAGGATATCTTTTAGCCATGTCATCTTCCATTTCCCAAGTGGCATACACGCCACCATGGTTTTGCCAGTCAACTTTCACTAACGAGATCTCTTTGTTTCTCAACTTCTTGATTCGTCTGTTTACAATCTGAATAGGCCGTTCGTCGTAAGTGTAGTCATCACTCAGTACTACACGAGTAGGCTCTATCACATGGAAAGGATCCCGGAGGTAGTCCTTCAGCATAGAAACATGGAACACATTATGCATATGCTCCATTTCAAGAGGAAGCGCAACTTGATACGCCACCGGATTGATTTTCTCAATAACCTCATACGGTCCGACGTATCTCGGCGCCAGCTTGCCCTTAACTCCAAAACGAGTCTGGCCTTTCATCGGTGTCACTTTCAAAAAAACGTGATCACCCACTTCATATTTGCTGTCTCGCCTTCGGACATCTGCATAACTTTTCTGTCGGCTCTGTGCAATTTTCAGTCTCTGTTGTATCAGTTTTACTTTCTCAGTCGTTTTATATACAATCTCGGGCCCAAGCAAAGGCCCATCTCCAACTTCTGCCCAGTAAATCGGAGATCTATATTTTCTACCATACAATGCCTCGAAAGGCGCCATACCAATACTTGAATGGAAGCTGTTGTTGTAGGCGAATTCAGCAAATGGAAAATGGCAAATGGCTTTCCCAGTTTCCCTAAAAATCAAGGACACACATTCTCAGTAAATCCTCCAGAGTCTAGATGGTTCTTTCTGATTGGCCATCTGTCTGAGGATGGTAGGCACTACTCAGTCTTAGTTCAGTATCCAATGCAGTCTGTAAGCTTTGCCAAAATCTTGATGTAAACTTCGAGTCCCTATCAGAAACAATGGACACAAGCACTCCATGCAGTCTAACAATTTCATCAATGTAGAGTATAGCCAATTTGTCCGCATTATAAATTGTTTTGACAGGTAAAAAGTGAGCAGATTTAGTCAGTCTATCAACTATAACCCAAATTGAGTCCATACCTTTACTAGAGCGAGGTAAACCAACGATAAAATCCATAGTGATATGTTCACATTTCCACTCTGGTATAGGTAAGGGCTGTAATAAGCCTGGGGGTCGTTGATGTTCGGCTTTGACTTATTGGCAATGAAGACATTTCGATACAAAATCAGCAATTTCTTTCTTCATTCCTGGCCACCAGAAATTTAGTTTCAAATCTTGGTACATTTTTGTATTCCTTAGATAGATAGACAGTTTCGAATTGTGGCCCTCTTGCAGAACTCTTCTTTTCAGTTCAGTATCATTCGGTACACACAGTCTTCCCTGAAATTTCAGTACATTATTTTCAAATTTGAAACCCGGTCTCGGTTTAGATTCCCGTTCTTCGATGATCTTCTTCAAGAAGTCATCATGTTGCTGTTTCTCTTTAACCTCTTCAATCAGTGTCGGTTGAGCAGAAATAGCAGCTATTGTTCCACCTTGTTCTCGCAAAACAATTTCAATTTATGATTTTTCAAGGTCACAAAGCAACTCTTTCTGTCCGGTGAGTAAACAGGCTAAGTTCCCGATCGATTTCTGACTCAATGCATCGGCAACGGTATTGGCTTTTCCCGGATGGTACAAAATCTGTAGGTCATAATCTTTAATCAGTTCTAGCCATCTCCGCTGTCTCATGTTCAGTTCTTTCTGTGTGAAGAAATATTTCAAATTTTTGTGGTCGATATATACTTCACATGTCGCCCCATAAAGGCAATGGCGCCAGATTTTTAAGGCAAACACCACTGCAGCAAGTTCCAAGTTATGGGTCGGGTAGTTCTTTTCATGTAGTCTCAATTGTCGGGAAGCATAGGAAATAACTCTCTCATTCTGCATTAAAACACATCCCAAACCCTTATGAGAAGCATCACTAAAAATGGTAAAACCATCCGTACCTGAAGATAGGGTAAGAACCGGTGCAGTCACAAGTCGAGTTTTCAACTCTTAGAAAGCTGATTCCCTTTGGTCAGTCCAGTCAAATGATATCTCCTTCTGAGTTAACTGAGTCAACGATAAGGCAATTTTGGAGAAATCTTTGACAAATCTTCTGTAATATCCAACTAATCCCAAAAAGCTTTGGATTTCTGTAACATTTATTGGTCTAGGCCAATTCACCGCTGCTTCAACTTTCTGTGGATCAACTGAAATTCCATCCTTACTAATAACTTGTCCCAAAAACATAACATGATCAAGCCAAAATTCACATTTAGACAGTTTAGCAAAAAAAATTTGTTCTCTTAGGGTCTGTAGGGCAAGTCTCAGATGATGTTCATGTTCTTCTATACTCTTGGAATAAATCAGAATGTCATCTATGAATACAACAATAAAGTCATCGAGGAATGGTTTAAAGATTCTGTTCATGAGATCCATAAATGCAGCAGGTGCACTGGTAACTCCAAAAGGCATAACTAAAAATTCGTAATGTCCATACCTCGTTCAAAAAGCAGTTTTGTCAATGTCTTCTGGTTTAAATTTCAACTGATGATAACCAGATCTGAGATCAATCTTAGAGAACACTTGAGCACCCTGTAACTGATCAAATAACTCATCAATACGCGACAATGGATATTTATTTTTCATAGTTACCTTGTTCAATTCACGGTAGTCGATACAGAGCCTCAGTGAGCTGTCTTTCTTTTTCACAAACAAGACAGGTGCGCCCCACGGTGAAGTACTAGGCCTGATGAACTTTTTGTCTAACAGTTCTTGCAGTTGAACTTTCAGTTCTTTCAGTTCAGTTGGAGCCATTCTGTAAGGAGCTTTAGATACTGGCTGTGTACCCGGAATTACATCAATGGTGAACTCAATCTCTCTGTCAATCAAATCCCCTGCCAGATCATCTGGAAAAATATCTGGGAATTTTCTAACTATAGGAATACAATTCACATCAGTTTTAACATCAGTATGTATAGTCAATACAGAACACAGATATCCCTTACACCCATTCTTAATCAGTTTAAAGGCTTTCATGGAGGAAATCAGATATGGAGGAGGTACTACTCCAACCCCATTAAACACAAATTCATGTAAACCCGATGGACGAAAAACTACTTGTTTCGTTACACAGTCTATGGTAGCATAATATTTCGTTAACCAGTCCATCCCCAATATAACATCAAAATGATCTATGTTCAGAGGCAGTAAGTCAATAGACAGATGCATATCCCCAACAATAATTTCACATGCAGGGTACATATAAGCACAAGTTACAGATCCCCCAACAGGTGAAGATAGAGCTAACAGATAATTCATGGGTTCTAATGGTCTACTCAATTTTTGCGAAAAAGCATGCGATACATATGAGTGTGTAGACCCCGAATCAATCAGAACAATATGCATTTTGAGTACAAATAGAGAGAATACCTGACACAACGGTCTCGGTATTCTGCACATCTCCCGGTACTAGTGCGAACACTCGGCCTTGCCTCATAGGCTCTTTCTCGGTAGCTTTGGGGTTAGGCTTTGGTGTAGCAGTCGATGCTGCTGTGCTAGGTGCAGCTTTACTATTGGCCTGCGGAGCAGAGGGGCAGTCTTTAACCATGTGGCCCACCTTGCCACACCTATAACAAGCTCTAGATATTTTGTAACAAACCCCTTTGTGCTTCTTGCCACACTCAGAATAGGGTGGTATGGAACCATTACCCTGGTTGGGGCTAATTGTTGACCCCGTATTCTGTTTCTTGTTCAATGGGTTATTTTTGCCTTTCTTGAACTTAAAACCCTGCCTTTTACCACGTCATTCAGACGCTGGTTCTTCAGTTTGTTTCAGTGCCTTGATGTTCAACTCAGCCATTAATGCTCGGTCAGGAACATTTACATAGTTCGGTAGCTTTAAAACATTTATTCTGTCCAGTATTGCAACATTAAGGCCGTCCTCAAACTTTCTGGCCTTCTTGTAGTCAGTGTCCACCATATGTGGTGCATTTCTAGCAAGTTCGGTGAACTTTGTTTCATATTCAGCAACGGACATGGTACCCTGTCTCAGCTGTTCAAACTTAGTCACTTTTCTGTCCCTGACACACTGAGGGAAATATTTTTCGAAGAAGGACTCCTTGAATTGAGCCCAAGTCATAACAGTGTTGGTGTCGCGGACTAACATCCACCACATTCTGGCCTCTTTTTGTAGTGTAAAGGTATCCAATAGCACTTTGTGTGCTTCAGAACATGGAAAAACTTCGAACAATTTTTCTGTCTCAAGGACCCAAGCTTTAGCCCTTAGCGGTTCGAGGCCTCCCTGAAAGGATGGCGGTTTCATTTTGCTGTACTTCTGGCTGAGAGCAATTATATCCCCATCATTAACATTCAGTTCCGGCTGTACCGGAGGAAGAGGTGGGGGTTGTTGGTTCTGTTGTTGTTCTAGTCTTGTAGTTAATAGTTCCACCATTCTTTCCAACCTCGCCATTCTTGCCTTAGAGGATTCAGTTTCATTAGCAGTGCTTGCATTATCCATTTCACAATATGCAACATTATAATAATAAACATAGGAAGTTGCATACTTTAAACATTCAAACATAAGTGATTTTATGTTTTAACACATTAACACATATACATGTCATTTGTTGGTTCTGTTGTTGTTCTAGTCTTGTAGTTAATAGTTCCACCATTCTTTCCAACCTCGCCATTCTTGCCTTAGAGGATTCAGTTTCATTAGCAGTGCTTGCATTATCCATTTCACAATATGCAACATTATAATAATAAACATAGGAAGTTTCATACTTTAAACATTCAAACATAAGCGATTTTATGTTTCAACACATTAACACATATACATGCCATATCCACACACACTTTTCATGCTCATGTGATGCCCTAATTGCTCTTCTAGGACACCCTATAGCTCATTTGGACACGTGTGTGCGGTATAACTTGTGGTTAAGTATCGCTCTGATACCACTCTATCACGACCTAAACCTGCCCCTATGGGTTTAGCACCGTAACCGGCCAGTAATCCGAGATTACCGAAGGCCTACTTTAATAGTAAGACAGTAATACAGAGTACAGGGGCATAGCGGAAGCCAAAACAGTAAATAAACAATGTCCAATGAGCTGTGAGTCTGTATGCAAAAAGATTTTTCATACGTATATACATGAACAGTACAGAAGAGTATGTACAACACTTACAGTTGATCAGAACAGGGACCTAATCCCTGTTAAACAGTACAGTACAGTGCTATCAGTCTATACAGTTACTACAAAACAGATACAGAGACAGACGGGGGAAATTAAAGCACCCCTAAGCCATAGCTTGACAGGCTCGGAACCTCGTAGTGAGGCACAGTGGTTGGCTTGACAAAAAAGGAGTCTAACCTACGCTCTTAGCTCCGGTCTGGTGCCTGTACGCCTACATATATATATAAACAGTGAGTTAAAACCCAGTGAATAACATAATGCGTAAAGAGGTTAAGAATGAATGTCCTTACAGTAATGAAAACAGTTCATCAAATCAGTATTTCAGTCATTCAATCATAACAGTCATATGTGGTACATCCATTAGCATAGCAGTACAGTAAACAGTAGGTCTTAAAAGACCGAGCAGTCAATGATGGCCATCATAACAGTAAACAGAAGTTCCAAGATAGGAACTGACAGAGATCTCTGTAACAATAGCAGTAACAGTAAACAGTAGTTGCTATGGATGCCACAATATAGTTCAGAATAGAGGACATACATTAATTCAGTTAACATAACAGTTCAGAAAGCAGTTCAGTTAACAGTCAGAAAATATTCATCTTTGAACATATCTTTACACAGTTGTTACTCACAGAGTTTTGAGCTACAGTTAAGCTAGAACGCGTCCCTAGATGCCAACCCTACACAATTACAGATTGAACACACACTAAGCTACACAGTTGGGAAAAATAATAACTTAATCCCTAATTTGCCTCGGTGTGGTTCTACATCTATATCCTCATTAAGATGCCTTAAACTAGGCCTAAGAATGCCTAGGATGAAATGAGGATGCAAAGATGCACATTAAAAGTATTTTCAGAATTTTCGAAAAACAGGGGTCACGCTCGAGCGTCGATTACTACGCTCGGGCGGACATGCAGACAAAGGATACCCGCTCAAGCGTGGACTATTCCGCTCGAGCGGACTGCAAAACATGCCAAAAGTGCTAGAGGCTCGAAATTTATGCTCAATGGACGCTCGAGCGTCAATTCTTCCGCTCGAGCGGACATCAAAACAGTGTAAAGTGCTGGGAGCACAAATTTCACGCTCGAGCGCCAGTCACCCTGTTCGAGCGTAAGTTCAAAATCTGAAATTCCCAGATTTGAGCCTCAAGCTCAAATCAAGTTTCAATGTATCAAATTCGATCCTTTTGGGCCCATTTTCTGGAAAACACCTCAAAACCCATAGTATAACATATTTCAAAGCTCAATTTGTAAAATCAAGGCCTAAAGGTAGTTCAAATAAACCCAATTTCAAACCAATTATCATGAACAAGATAAACATGGGACATGCATGACTTTAAATAACTTCCAAGCCTCAAATACATGCTCTAGTGAGCCACCCCTTACAAAAACAAGATGAAATCATGGTCTATAACAATAATATGAACATGCATGCACCAATTGCCATGAAATCAACATCAAAATACAAGGATATAGACATGCATGCAACAATTAAGCCTTAATTCAACAATCTATTCCAATTTTTGACTTAGCTCTTTAAACTATCATGATCCATGCTAGATAGAACTTAAATACATAATTAAGAAGGCAATTATTCTACCTTAAGTCTTGAATTAGAGGTATAGAGGCTCAATGTTGCAAGTCTTCTACAATTTCCTCAAGTTTCCAAGCAAAACCCTCAAGAACAATTCAAACTCCTAACTCTCTCTCTTTCAGTCGGTTTGTCTCTCAAATGGACAGAGCAAATGTTGTGTTTACGTGTAATGAAGCTTCAATATGTCTTAGATAGTGGCCCACCAATACGGCTTTTTGGTAAATAATGCAACTTATGCCATTTATCAATATTGATCCAATTTAATCATACCAAAACACCTTTTTTAATTAAATACACCATAAAATCACATAAAATCTAATTAACACTGAACATCAATCAATTTCAGATCCGGCCGCCGATAAGGCCTTGAATTAGCAGTTTAAACACAAAGACATGAACAAATAATTTGGCAGGCAAACAGATAGAATTGCAGTTTAACTAATTTACTCAATCAATTCGGCTTCAGTTTTCAGTCAGAATTAAATACACCATAAAATCACATAAAATCTAATTAACACTGAACATCAATCAATTTCAGATCCGGCCGCCGATAAGGCCTTCAATTAGCAGTTTAAACACAAAGACATGAACAGATAATTTGGCAGGCAAACAGATAGAATTGCAGTTTAACTAATTTACTCAATCAATTTGGCTTCAGTTTTCAGTCAGTCAGTCAATTAACATATTTAGCCTCAATTTAACAGTAATCAATGGCTTATCAGTAAACAGTGGTGAGGGTTATTACATACTTTCAAAATCACAAGTTCAAAAAGCCTACCACATTAGAAACATTTTGAAATTAGCATATAAGAAAATATTTTTATTAAGATATTACTCACAGTGATTAAATTGGCGACACGGCTTCGCGAATTAACCTACACAATACATAAACACATACACATATTGGAACACATTGCTTAATCAAATAATTCATTCTTTTCTTTTCTAATTCATTCACTTATGTAGATGTCTTGCTTATTAATCACTCAATGAGTCATATTTCATGCCTAGGGATGCTCAGAAGAAGATAGGAATAAAGATATAAACACATAACAACTTGTCAAAATACGCTGAAAAAGGCCTAACTGCTCAAGCAACCCTTTGGTTGGTTGAGCGGACTGCACTATTTGCAAAAATGCTGAAAGGGTCTGATGTGTGCTCGAGCCAACACTTGGTCGCTCGAGGGACTAGCAATCACACAGTGAGTTTGCTCAAGCCGCCATTTGGTCGCTTGAGCAATCTGTAAAGACTGTAAAAGTACTGGGAACCTCGAGCCACTACTTAGTCGCTCGAGCAATCGATCAAAATTCTGGACTCCGAAATTTAAAGATTGAGATTCCAAACACCATTTCAAAAGCAAAAACTCATGCATGGCTTACTCAAACACTTAGAAATGCTTTGAAATCGTGAATACAAAGTCAATTTCAAATCCTTAACTCAAATCTTCATGAATTCTATGGAATTGAAGCTTAACACTTCATGCATGTATGAATTTGAGCCAAACTCTTTTTCATAACTCTTATAGCGATCCCAATTTTTCTTTTTGTGCTTAACTGTAATCCGGATTCGGTTTCGTAAGGGTGCTGTTGTCTTATCCTCTTTCTATCCCTTACTCTTTGTGTTCGAGCTTTGGGTTGTGTTGGGCAAGTTGGGAATAAGTTGGTTGTGTTTAAAATGTAAAATCTTCGCCCAGTTTTTAGTCTTTCCGCTCGAGCAGTGCTTTTGACGCTCAAGCGGGACTGTAGGAACCCACATTTTATGTCCTCATCATGTTCATGAGCATCGGTATGATTATGACTTGTTAAGCTTGCATGTGTATGTTTGTGACTTGTTTCGCTTGAGCAGATGTGATCCATGCCTTGTTTTGAAGCCTTGTGATTTGTCTAAGTGTAGTGTGCTTGTCTTGTTCCTTCCTTGATGTGAAACTTAGGTCACGCCTTGCCTGAGTTATACTAGCCGATGTTATTCCAAGCCTAGGTCACCCTCAGTCTAGAAGTATCTTGGAACCCCTTGTCGACCTCAGTCCTTGCCTTGACCACATTAGCCGAGATGTTAACCTTGCACCCAAGTGATCTCCTCCTGGAAGTGGTATGACCTAGACCGAGGTGTGGCGCATCTAGGCCAAGATGTGGCACAGCTTAGTCAAGTGTTGTCCTTCCTAGCCGGGGTCATTGTCACCTTAGTTGCCGAAGTCCTTTTGTTAGCCGATGTCACCCCTTGCCGGAGTGCCATCCGTGTAGCTTGTTAAATACGCCTTGTTATTAGCCGATGTCATTGCCTCGTCAGGAGAGCCCATATCGCTTTACTTGTTGAACACCCTTCCACCATGCTTTGTCTGGCCTGTCAGCCACCTTTTCAGGAAAAAACAACCAGTCGCCGCCACGTGTCTCAGTAGAGGGTTAACCCCAGAACCGGGTAAAGAAAAACTATCATTTGTTATCATAACCTTGCCTTGTAGAGAGAGAAACTCTAGGAGGAAGAAAGAGTTTTAGAGTGAGGAAGTAGATTCTTCAAGCCTTGATTCCTAAGATCGAACCGTTAGATCCGTTGTTCTAAGGTTAGATTTCTTGATCTGCTCATTATGTTCTCTATGTTCATGTTATTGCATTGCGATGATCGGGATACGATTTGTAAGCCCATGCATTGTTTTGAAGTTCGATTTTAGAAAGAGAAAATGACATTCATGTTGTTCTTTCAAGAAAGTCTTGTTTTGATCCGAAAGCTTGCAATAAAGAATCATGTTTTTGTGTTTATTTTCAGCAAGAATTCCAAGTACGGGTACCCAGGTCCATGTTTTCAAACTCATAGCATGAAAATCCCAGATTTGTGGATGACAGCTTATGATTGAACATTCATATTTTTCATGTTTTCACACTCATGATGTCTCATGTTCATCAGCAGAGGGAAACCCAGAGTTCCCGACCTCTTTTCCTTGGATGTGGCCCTCTGGGAACACACCTCGGCGAGGGGTGTGGAACCTCGGCCTAGACCTGGTTGCGTCCCAGCATGTTTTCGCGAAATCAATTGTTGTACATACGAAACTGTTGAGGGTGCATTCAATAGGCCTGCCATGTGTTTGTAGGACTTGGGCTTGTCTCAGAGCCCGACGTTTGAAGAAACTATGTGAGTGGTTTTTTATATAAAGCATGTTTTACTTGCTTTCATAAATCTCGTCTTGCCTTGTTTTTGAAAAGTACTTGATCTAGCATGAATGACCATCCCTACTGTATATTTAAGCACTATTTGTTGTGATGACATTTCTTGAAAGTCCTTAGTTTCAGGGGACTATAATGCAACTGCACTCTTGTCTTGAAAGTCCTAGTTGCAGGGGACTATAATGCAACTGCACTCTTGTCTTGAAAAGTCCTTATTTGCAGGGACTATAATGCAACTGCACTCTTGTCTTGAAAGTCCTTTAGCGGCAGGGACTATAATGCAACTGCACTCTTGTCTTGGAATTTTCATCACCCCCCTTGTATTAAGTAGATGTAATAACATCCAAAGAACTGAAAGGCCGGCATGAACTTGATTTTCCCCTTGATTGTAAAGTATGGCTATGTATTGTTTGAAAGAAATCTTGGATATCAATTATGCAAAACCTTATTTTCTAATATCATTCACTGAGTATCCAACTCACACTCCCTATATATATGTAGGGATGAGCAAGAAGCAGATGAGGCCTAGACGTGTAGCCGATGTGTTTATTGGGTGCATTGCCGACGTGTTTTGGATTAGCATTTTGTACCATCTTGAAGATTATGCTTCTTAGCCTATATTTCATGTGTACTGTATATGTCGGCTTGAGAAGCCTTTTGGTCAAGATGTATTTTGTATCTCATTCCCTTATTGTATCTAAGTTGTAAGACTTTGTAAAAATGTATGTCATTTCATTGGACTTAAGCACGGCTCTCATGGACTATTTAGATTCAGTATACGTATATATTGTGCTTCCGCACTTGTAGCCCCATATTTTATACTCTGATTGTGTGTGATTCTTGTAAGTCGGGCCTTCGGTAATCTCGGATTACTGGCCATCAAGGCACCAAACTACTAGAGGGCGGTTTGGGGCCTGACAGATCTGTTGTTACTTGTCCGCTCGAGCGGGGATTGCGGGGTTTGGCGCTCGAGCGCGGGAAATCACCCATCCAGTATTTCGTCTATAGCGGTAGACGCTCGAGCGGAGGATTGGCCGCTCTGAGCGGGAGTTTGTGTCTGACTGACGCATGGAGCGGGGAGTTTGACGCTCGAGCGGGAACCATGTCTGTAAAAGTTCTGGGAGCGTTGCATCTGCCGCTCGAGCTGTGAGATTGGACGCTCGAGCGGGGATCTTGAGTGACGCGTCGAGCGGGGATTTCGCCGCTCGAGCGGGGCGACTATTATAAAGCCGAGATCCGACCCTTTTGTTCACTTTTCAACATCTTTTCTCTCTCTTACTTTTCCAAAAAGCTTATTTTGAGAGTTCCTCCTCACTAAAACCCTAACTTTCTCTCTTAGGATTGATTTAGTAAGAGTTGTTTTCTCACCTTGGGCCTTTACAAAAGTTGTGTTTGATCGTCGAGGGCTATCTTCTTAATCTGAAAATTTCGGGATTTGGAGCATTTCCGTTTCTTCACCTCCTTCGTTGGGTCCCTCATTTGAGGTAGGGATATCCTACTCCTCTTATGAGCTTTGTCTTTAAATTCTAAGCATTATTTGTATGTTGGGTGTTGTTGGGTAGATTCAAGAAAGTTTGGGCCTTTTGTGTGATTTTACAAAAGTTGGGGTTTTGTTTGAAATAAACCTATATACAAGTTTGGTGGTAAACATGAGTTGGATGATGGTTGTGGATGAAAATGGACCTTAGAGTTGTTTGTTAATTAAGGTAATTTGCCCTAATTGTTTTAATAATTAATGCATATAATTAATTAAAGGAAATAAGGAATTGAATTGGAAATGTTAAAATTGGGAATGTATGAGACTAAAGGGTGTAGTTAGATCATTCATTGCTCACCTAATTGAATGTTGATATATTATCTGCTTGTGCATTTGTTTCCTGCTTAGAAATAATTGCTTTGGGCTACTTGTGGAGGGTAGTGTTGATTGTTGTAGACAATGCATGATGATTAGGCAAACTAAAACTAATCAATTGGATGTGTCATAAAGTATGACGGTTGATAGAACACATTAACTTTATGTGTTGGTTGATTGTGCATATGGCCAATGAGTTTATATGCATTATGTGTAGACAGTTGATAGAATAAATTAACTTTATGTATTGATTGATTGCGTATGGGATTCTGTGTTTATATAGCATTACTTGTGTATGGGAGGAGATGGGGGATGTACTCCGCGGTTTAGGGGAAGATGGGGGATGTACCTCTAAACCGGTTAATGGTTAAGGGAAGATGGGGGATGGACCCAGGGATGCAGCTCATATGCTCACCCATTAAAGTGTTGATACAGCTCATATGCTTATCTATTGGAGTATTGATATAGCTCATATGCTTATCTATTGAAAAGTTTGTTTGATTTGATATAGCACTAAAATGTATATCATCATCGTTTGTGAAAAATGGAAGTGGTTTATGTGCTATTGATACAACACCAAAATGTGTATCCATCTTGAACTTCAAAAGTGTTCTAGTGGTGAAACTATGATCTCATCAAATGTTTGGGCCAGAGTACTGAGCCTTGTTTCCAAACTCAAAGTTGAATAAGAAATGGAAGGTAAATTGTAGCATAGACTTGACCGTCATGAAATTGTAATAAGATGTAAATGGAAGTGTAAGTGTTGACCATCTATCAGTTGCTAATCTCTTAGTCATTGTTCATAGTTGGTTTAGTATAATTCTACTGGGCTGTGGCTCACCCTATATGGGGACATCATTTTCAGGTACAGGTAGCATGCCACCTCCAAGGACATAGTTTGGGAGGCTAGAGGCGGACAGACTTTTGTTGTCTTATTTCCTTTTGGACGTATTACGTGTAATTTCAAGCCAAGGGCTTAATATACATTTGAGTTAGTACTCTATTTTCTTGTAACCAAGTGTTGACTTGGAAAGCTGTAAGCCCGTAGGGCATTTATTATTGTTGTTAACTTGTAATGCTGCTGTAAGAACTACTCTGATGAATTGAAGAATGTGGATCTTTTGTATATAAATGTAGGTTTATATTGTTGGGTTTAATGTTATTTTGAGGGCGTGATAACTCTTAAAACATGAAATTCATCCTCAAAATTCCATGAATTATGGATGCATGTATGATATAACTTCTAATTTTTACTTTGATGACATGAATCATGTTCAAGATAATGAACCTTTGCAAAATTATGCATGCATTTATGCGTAACTTTCAAATTCATCAATTTCTATCTCAATTCTTGAGTTTAAGCTCATATCTTCATGAATTCACATACTAGATGACTTAAATTCATGAATCAAGAATTAAACATTTACCTTAAGTCTTCAATTAAGTTTAATTTAGTAAAAACTTGAGCCTTTCCTCTCAAATCTTCAATTCCCTAGCAAAAAATCCAAGATCAAGCTCACTCTCTCTCTAGAATGACCTCTCTCTCTCTAGAATTTTTCTCTAGCACAATTGATACAAAGATGATTAGATTAGGGTGCTAATTAATGATTATGCTAAGTAATTACAACTTAAGTTAATTAATCAAAACTTAATTTTTCTGAACTAAATCAAATTTTAATCAAACTTTCCAAAGGGTTCTAAAAATTATACCATCCTAATTAAATTTGTCAATTTTAGTTCTCAAGTCATTAAAGCCTTCAATTTCAGATTTAAAGTAGAAATCACACAAGATAATTCACCATTGAATAGATATGCATACAAATACACATCAAACAAATTTTAGTGGGTGTGTATATTTGTATGCTGTAGTGTAAGGTGGTCCCATGGTGACCTTGGGTTGTTGAAGGAAGTAAGGAAAAAAAGACAAGGAGATGGAGGATAAGGAGATCATGTGCAGTGGTGAAAAGAAAATGGAAGAAGAGAATGGTTCAATCATTGTTGTTAATAGTGAAAAGGTGGAGGAAGAAGAGGATTGAGAAGGAAAAAAAAGAAGGAAAAATTAGAAGGGCAAAAATATAAATTTTCAAGTTATTTTGGCCCTAACATGTTTGATACTTGTCACACGCACTTAATTTGGTGTGTGCCTTGCTCTCTTCATTAAATGTAACAGCATTGGTTACTTTTACATTATACTCCAAACTACAAGGAGGTTATGTGTATATTTTTAAATTATAGGCAAGTAATGTGTTTTTCAATTAAACTACAAGGGGGTAAAATGTAATTAATCCAAATTTTTAACTATTTTCATAGATATTAGCATATATAATATCATTGTGTGTCAATATTTAAATTAGTTATTCTTATGCATGTGATATGAAATAAGTTTTTTATTTTTTTATTTTTTTAAGTAGGCGATACAGTTTATTTATAATCTGAAACATGAACTTTTGCTAATTGTATTAAGCCTGTCATGTTAATGTTAACACAATTAAAAATAGGTTAGGTCAATGTCAAAATAATTGACCTGTTTAATGAAATAGGTCGTGTTAATGTTAAATTGTTTTAAACATAAACCTAATATGATATGACATGAAAACAATACAACACGACATGATTTTCACCCCTATATAAAATGAAATAGTGGTTAATAATAATTTCATAAAAATTAGGAACATGACATGCTAAAGATAAAATGAGATAATATCTCAATTTATTTATTATATAGTAGGAAATCACCACTA
Source organism: Camellia sinensis (assembly GCF_004153795.1). Taxonomy (NCBI): domain Eukaryota; kingdom Viridiplantae; phylum Streptophyta; class Magnoliopsida; order Ericales; family Theaceae; genus Camellia; species Camellia sinensis. The sequence goes on from NW_021026243.1 coordinate 855,966, forward strand.
CTTCATTATTTGATAGGTACACTTGCTGAAATTACCAAGCACTTTCACTTTCACGGATCACCCATACAACGTTTCAACCTCATGATCTGGTTGTTACTGTTAAAAAATAACCTTAGAGGTCGCTTTATTAAACTTGACAAATCTAACAGTGTACTAAAGTTACAACACACATCTATTTATTTGAATGACCAACACCACGTATCATCCGATAATGTGGTCATTTTTGGTATTAAAAAAAAAAACAAATGTAGCAAGCATGTTAATGAGATTTAGGGTTGGTTTGGGATGTTCTAAAAAAGTACACTTTTTAATTTATTGGCTTATATGGGTTGGGTTTGATGTGATGTGTTAGAGAGGTGATGTGATTTAAATAAGATGATGTGACTTAAATATGATAATGACTTTTTGACTTTTTGTATTATTTAGGTTATGCCAAACTTAACCTTAGGTTTATAATATTAACTAATGAACTCATGCTCTCTAGTGCTAAATAACTTCCAAATCACTTAGAAAAAATTAAAAATAAAAATAGAAAGAAGAATTCTACAAGAAGAAAGAAGAAGACCAATATTTAGTAGTATTGCATATACACAAAAGTTAGAAGAGAAACGATAAGTATAGCAATTCATTAAACATCTGGTGCACATCCTAACATCTCACCACCACCAAACAACATAGAAAAAAGAAAAAAACAAAGTTAGATCTGGCCACCAACGATCCCTCCGGACAATAACAATCCCTCCAAGGCCATCCATTGCGACACCATTAGCAATTTTGTTGAAGGCCACCATTGAAATCCCTCTAGCGAAGCCATCATCGTCACACTCTAGAGGCAACCATTGAGACTGTCATCTCTATTTCTTGTGAGCAAATCATGATTGGTGGGGTGTGCATGGTTGTAGATGGTTTACAGAAAAGGTTGTAGGGAGAAGGGCAATCAATTCCTTTTATAACTTAAGTTTTTAAAGAGAGAAAGTAAAGCGAAAAGGGTAAGGGAATGACCTATTTGGTTGTACAAATAAGGGTGTTTGGTTAGAGTATTAAGAAAAAATTTTAACTATTATTTTGAAATATAGTATGATAAAATTTAATTTTGTAAAGGGACAAAAGAGTAATTTCATATTTGTTGTTAGCTTCTGTTAGCCAACAAGTCTGACAAGGAAAATATAATTTTAGAAATCAAAAAGGAGGTTTGTGCATTTTTCAAAAATCTCAAGGATGTTCACGTAATTAAGGTGTATAAAAAAAGTGACCAACTAAATTAATCTAATCTAATTAAATTAATTACGATATCTAAGAGAGTTATAGTGGCTCGGGTTAAGACTCAATCCTTTTGTACTGTTGTTGATGGGTTTGGGTACACTTTGGGGTTCGTATTGCCTATTCTTTGGGTTTTCTTGTCTCAGGAACAGTGTTTTGTGCTTGGCATATTGGATGTTTTTTTTCTCTATTTACAAGTCACGCCCGTGATGGTGCTAGGTCGTGTAACACCCTGCAAATTAACACATGAATACACCACAAGTACTACAAAATACAGAACAACCATCTTTCTCATTGAACCAAGATTCAAGAGTTGACCATTACAAAGTTTATATCTCCATTGTATCTTGAACTCATCTCCAAGTTTAATGATCTAGACAATATTACAAAAGAGATAGGCCCCCAAGGGCATACAACATTCCAAGATACTTTCTTGGTACAACAAAGTAAGTTTCTAAAGTTGTAACACAAAGTTATAAGTCTTAATAACCCAAAAGTCCTTGATCTATCAAGTCCAAACTGAACCATTGCTAAGTCCAAGTCATTTCTGAAGTGGTAAGTAAGCATCTCCTGTAAAACAAATAGGGGTGAGCCATATGCCCAGTAGAAGTACATTTAACCAAGTATTTAATCATTTGAACAAGCTTATGGCATCATTAAGACGAGACAAAGTGAGTAATTAACACACATTTATAAACATAGTTAATTATATAAAGTAATACACAAGCGAATAATTTCATTCCAACTCTCACCAAGCATTATCATATCAGAAAGTAAAACATACCATGAGTCCCCCATAAGAGTCCGAACAAGAGAAGTTCAAATCACTTTTTAAAAGAAACCTCCCCACATTTACCGGCAATTAATACGGCAGGATGTGGGTAGCCAAAATCATCCATTTTTTCACTTTTACCGGCGATTAATACGACACGACCAGTGGAGACCCAAAAATAATTTTTTTCCATATTTGTCCAGTGATAAACTCAAGACAGGGCAATCGAGCACAGCACGAGTACCAACACACACACCATTACATCAAAACCAACTCTTATCTAGAGACTTATGCTTAATTTTCCAAACTTTTGCTCAATCAACAAGTACTCAACATTGTACGAGATGAAAAACAAACACAACACTTAAGATAAAACAATCCACAGGCCACAATTTCATTGCCATAACAATATCCACATCTTTCATCACTTATTACTCATGAGATCCCAAGACTTATAAGAAATTTTCAACTTAACTACTATTTTCTACTCAATTGTAAATTAGGGTTTTAGTCAAATTTGGGGCTTTCTCTCTATCTTCACATAGATATAGATTCTCAACATCAATGTTCCTCTTTTATGTAAAATTAGATGAAATTTTAATAACAATTCAATAAAATGTCCCTTTTTGCTAGTTACAAAATTTAATTCAACTCAATCATGCAATTGAGCTTTAAAATCACAACAATACCATATAACTCCTTCAAATCAAAGAAATACTAGGTTAAAAGTGACCCTACCTCAAGTTATGAACCCAAGAATCAAGCTCCTAGATGAACCCTTCACCAAACAAAATTCCAATCAGTAAAGATAATGATCTTCAAGTGTTTTTCACCCTTTGCAAGAGCTTTAGGTAGGATCTTATTAGAATGAGAAGTATTTTGAAGTGGAAACTTAGGGCTTTTCGTGCTTGAAACAAAAAAGACGAAGAGAGAAAAGAAAAATGGAGACAATTATCTAGAATCGTACTTTTTAAAGTGCTGAATTGCACAGACCGCTCGAGCGGACATAACAATAATGAGAGGATCGCTCGAGTGACAACTCTATCGCTCGAGCGAAAAGTGACAAGTCCCAGAAGTTTTGCAAAGCTACAAACATTCTACACTCGAGCACAGCTTGTTGCGCTTGAGCAATCCTGCCTACAAACTTGCGAGATACTGAGAGCAACAATTCTCCGCGAGAGCACAACTTCCTTCGCTCGAGCGGTCACCTAGAACAAAATGTCACAGGTCGCGCTTGCGACGGGCCGCGACCAGAGCGTGACCAAAATATAGTTTCAGGTCCATGTATAGAGGAAAGGTGCGTAGCCCGCAAGGGAGGCCGCAAACTGTATGATCTCGTCCTACGGTGTGCTTGGTCGTGCCTACGACTATGTTGTTTGCAACCGTGGTCTGTTGTTGGCGGCCGCCATTTGTTTTGCCTATATATATTAGTGAAGTTGGAAAATATTTGTTTGTGGTCCTCATCTTCTCTAGATCACTCTCTGTTGCCATTTTCGACATTTTGAGCTCTAAACTCTTGGTTTTGATTTAGTTCTCCATATCCCCTACCCCTGGTCCCTAAGGTTTTTATGTAGAGCGGGTTTGGAGCTACGTTTTAATCTGGAAATTTCATCTTTTCAATGTCGTTGGTTTTCGGTCGTTCTTTGGTTGTTTCTACAGCTTTGAAGGTAGGGATTTCTTTAATAACTTGTATGTTATTTACCTTTGTTATGTGTTAGTTAAGTAGCTTAACACTTTGGGAGTTTTGGTTTCAGTTTGAAGTGTGTACAAAGGCCTAAAAGAGAGGTTTTCTTGATATTTGGCTTGAAACTCTTTTCGATTGTTTATAAAGTTGAGATTTATGCAAAGTTGAAGGGAAATGAATTTTTAAATGAAAGACCTCCAGTTCTTGTCAAAAATGTTACGTGGATTTATGTTGGAAATGGTTTAAATTGTTGAGAAAATATTTGTGTTATGAAAGTTTTGGAACATATAATAAAAGGGAGGAAGGATATAACATTTTGTTACTAAGTTGGGTTTGGTGAGTTATGCTCTTGTTATATATTGTCCATTTTGGAATATATTGAATAGAGATAACTGTTTTAGCTATCGGTGGAGCATAGCATTGCTTGTTGTAGAAATTGCATGAGAACTAGGTTGATTGAAACCGTTATACTCATGCATTGCACTTATTCAAATGTTTCATACTTATGCATTGAAAAGATTTATTTTGAGAAAAAAAATGGGTGAATACCTTGATAAATTTGGTTAGGGGGTGTGGGTTGTGATAGTTAAGTTGGCCTGCCGATCCTTCCGGATAGTACTGGTAAAATGGCTATTAGTAGTGCTTGTATAGCTTACTCGCAGACACGCACTTAAAAATTTCCAGTGTGTGTATTTACTGCCCAATTTTTTGTTTTAAAGAAATGATGTAGTCATGTAATTTGTGGATTAAACTATGGCATTGCATTGGTTTGGGAAGATGAGAAAAATGCATGGTTTTGGTAATGACACTTCATATGCATTCACTACATGATTTGGTTAAGCATCATACAGATTGTTAAATTTATCTCTACTAGGCGTTAGCTCACCCTATATGGAAAAATAATTCAGGTGCTGATGGTTTGACTCTGCCAAGAGGATATCTTGGGAGGAAGTTAATCTAAACGCTCATATTTTGTATCTCATATTTGTGTTAAGCCTCAGGCTTTCATGTATTGGGCTTAAGTCCCATGTTTGTTGTAACCAAGTATAAGCTTGGAAACTTGTAGCCACTAACGAATCAACTTGCAATAGTTTAGATATTACTACTTAAAGCTCATATGCTATAATTTAGGGTTTGTTATCAATGAACGTATTATGCATGTGTACCCATTTTGTAATAGTATAACATTGTAAAGTGTTCGTAGATCACTATATATATGATCTTGACTTACATCCGCTTGTACAATGGATTAATGTTTAAATTATGGGTAGTCTATATGTCAATAATTTGGGGGCGTTACAACTTGGTATCATAGTGTTTCAAATTTGAATACTTTAGGCTCGTAGGACGTGGTGTATACCACAATGGGTTTGTCTCGCTAAGTAGGAATGTATGTTTACCTGGTATGCTACTTGATAACATGCGTCTATAATTAAATGTGTATGAGATTTAGTTTCAAAGATGTTGATTGTGTTTGCGAGTTTCTAGAAGTCCTATTAGACGAGTATTTGATCACTGCTAATTCTAACCGGAACTTTGGCAAAGTCATGGGACAGTCATTATCTAGGAAAAGAAATCTGTTCTTGATTACGTGACTAAGTGTTTATGTGGAATGAATTCTTTTGTCGTCTACTGTAGTCGAATGTAGGTGATTGAGTTGATGGCACATCCATGAGTATGCTAATATATTTGTGTTACCTTTATTAGGATGTTAGGACATGGACGCAGTGGAGGTAGGCGTGGTAGGCCTTGACGTCATAAAGTGCTGGTTCGGGATGAGATTCTAGCACAGGAGAAGGGGGTTGGTCAGGCTAATGTGGTCGACCCAGCAAGCCAGCAAACTATGGGTGCTTTAGCCTAGGAGATGGCAGTGGCATTGAGGGAGTCTATGGACAATTTTAGGGCTGAGAATCAAGTCCAAGCACAAGTGGCTGAGACAGGACCTTCCTTTCTCAAAAAAAAGTTTTTCCGGTCTAATCCAGATGAGTTTGTGGGTGATCCCAAAGAACCACTAAAGGCAGATGAATGGCTCGAGTAGATGGTGAAGACCTTTGAGATGCTTGGCATCGATGATGATGGGTTGAGGGTGACCTTAGCAGCTTTTCAGCTCAAGGATGATGCGGGCCAGTGGTGGAAATTCACCAAAGACCGTATTGGGGTGACTTAAAAGGCATTTGTTGCAAACTTCCAGGACAAGTTTCTACCTCCCACTACAAGGGAGAAGTTGAGAGAGCAATTCCTGAGGCTCAATTAATTGAGCACATTGGTGGCCGAGTTTGAGACGGCCTTTACCAGTCTTTCTAGGTTCACACCTAAGCTCATAACGACAAAAAAAGTTAGAAATGTTCCAAACAAACTATCTTTTATATCTTAAGTATTTTGTATGCCTATTTTTAGTCAATAAATGAAATTTGTAGCTAACGTTCAATGAAAATTGTTACAAAGTTTCGTTATGAGAAATTTTAGAACTTTTATAATTTTTAAAATTTTTTGTAAAAAATAAACAGAAATTGCACTTAGTATATAGTGCAGAATAATATTATTAACTTAAGAAATCCTCAATTATTTTTTTATTTTTATTTTTTTGTGGGGAGAATCTTCACTTTGGAAAGTTATAGATGGAAACATTTTTAATTATTGTAGTTTAGAATTTGAAAAAATAAAAATAAATAAAAATTACACTTTCAATTAGCATTTCTCCAATCATGTTATAATTATAGGGGAATTTTTTTTAAGGTCCCTAATAATAGCAATTTAGAGGATAAATGACACCAAAAAAGAAAAAAAGATGATGCCTCAAGTCCCTGAATCAAAACACACATGCTTTTTATTCATGTTTTGGACCAAAATGCCCTCCACAACCAACCAAGAAAATTGAACTGGTATTTCCAACGACTAAGTTCCACAACTGATATCCCCGAGCGAGAGAAGAGCGACATTAGGGTTTCAACATCTTCATAATCGACATTAGGGTTTCATCATCTTCCGTGAAAATCTTTGCGATTCCTTTCTCACAAATTTCTCTGACTCATTGAAAAATCTAAAATCCCTGAGATATTGATTTATGATTATTTTTTAATTTTAAACAATGAATGCCAATCCCAATCAAACAATCAACAATAAATTGACACAACAATTTAATGTGGAAAAAACCACAATTGGAGCACCTCCAATTGTGATAAAAAAATCATGGGCCAAAGTCACAAAACAATGCATTAAAAAGACAAAAAAGAGTTACTCAAGTGTATCCTTAATTACCTGGCAAATCCACGTCTGATTTGAATTTACCCCGATGTGCCTCTTCTGCCACGATCTTCACATCGGAATTGTCTTATCTAACGTTGAATCCACAACGCTGATATCGAATCCATGACGATAAGCCACTCCGGAATCCACCAAAGCTTTATGATGAAAAAAACCACGGGCCAAAGCCACAAAACAATCCACTAAAAAGACAAAAAAGAATTACACAAGTGTACCCTCAATTACTTAGCGAATCCACGCCTGAATTGAACCGATCCTGATGTGCCTCTTCCACTACCGTCTTCACCTCAGAATTGTCTTGCCCAACATTGAATCCACAACGCTGATGTCGAATCCACAACGATAAACCACTCTGGAATCTACCAAAGCTTCCGGCCCAAATTCTATAGAATCCACCGAAGGACCCCACTCTCTTTTGTGAACAAATTAATAAGAACAACCCTTGATGTTTGGCAATCTGTAGTCGTTTATCAATCGATCACCTTGTATACACCAAGGAAACTTATATAAAATAGCCTCCAATAGAAAACGCTTTGTCTTTTCTTTCTCTCTAAGATTCTAGACAATTAAACCCTAGAAACAGCAAATTGTGCATTTTATAGTAAACTGAATAGTGAAAACTGCTCGAGCGCACACTTCACCACTCAAGCAGTGTGAGTAAAGGTAGTGCAAAACATATGGGCAAACTGTTCGAGCATACATTTCAACAATCGAGTGGTAAAACTTGCATTCTAGAAGTTCAGGCGCTCTGCAAAAGTACTAGATAATGCCATTCACCGCTCGAGCGCACAAATAACCGCTCGTGTGGTCAAACCACTTTGGCTTCAGGGACACTGCCCCCTAGACTCCCGCGAGCTGACCAAGATCACAAACTTCTCTGCATAGGCATAATTTGGATTGAATTCACTTCTAAACACTCATATCCTCATTGAAACATAAGAGCGAATAACATTACAACTGAAAGGAGTTTTGTCAAACAGGATTGCCAATTACAAAAACCTAACAATCTCCCTCTTTGCAATTTTGTGACAAAACACACCTAACAAATAAAATTCTAATCACCCCAACCCATTACAAACAACCAAGATGCTATTAGTGCCATGATCTGCAAAACAGCTATTAGTAACACAAGAGTATATGAAAGCAGCATACATATGACAAGACTATCTTGAAGCATGAATAAAAGGAAATTTTAAGAACATGTAGCATGAATAGATGGAAATTTTAAGAACATGCAGACACAGTCCAAAAAAAAAAACTCTCCCTCAAAATTCTCCCTATTTTTGTCAAGAATTGTCAGAGGAAGCTTGGTCAATTAAAGCAAGAGCATAAACCACACAAGCAAGGACAGGATGATGTAATAATCAATAGCATACGAGAAGTAAGCAATAAATAAGCAGTGCATAGCAATATGCAAACCAACTAACACCAATCTCTCTTACAAAACCAATCAATGTAAGTCCATACTAAAAACTCCCCTGCAATGATTAACCAAACTCCTATTTCACTAAAAACAACCACAAGCACCAAAAACAATGAACAAAAAGGAAAAGACAAAAAAATAGTATGGCGGAGCAAGCAAGGAGATTTGTACCTTAAAACACACAAGAATATCAGATTACTTGAAAACACAATGTGCACAACCTTTAGAAGATTCCTCATGAAAGAATGTGATGCAACATATGAAAAGCATAGATTCCATGATAAAAGTGTGTGTGTGGCTCTTGGAGTTCAACAAACACTAGATTGAAATCCTAGTAGTGATTTGATGACTGGACCTCCGGCAAGAGAATATGCGAATGACTGAGAAAAGTCAAATCTCTAGTGATCAAGGGGTATTTGTTGAGTAAATACGAATCTTCTCCCTCAAACAATGTATACAATTTTCTTGTGTACTCACTGGCGACTTTCATGCTTAACAGTATGGAAACCAAACCAGAGAAGGATGGAAAAGATAGTGAAGCCTGGTTAGTGACTCTGAGGTAGCCTTTTCCTCCTGCCATGAGAGACAAATACAGAGGGGTAAGCAGTGAAGATGCAAATAAATGGTAGGGGGTTAAGAGACTCAACATCACCTAAGATATGCTAGCATTGGTCAATTTCTCAAGAAAAATGCATGAAACACTGCTAGTAGTCCATAAAGAACTGTGATCACTTATGCGAAAGAGTTTGATATTTACTAACCTATGTGTGTACAAAATAAGGCATACTAATCAAAATACACACAATCCAAAATAAATAATGACCACAGAAAGCACACACATATTAACATGTAATGGATATTTTCATCAATTCAAATATGTACCAAGAACTTCTCAAAAATTTCAAGCTTGCAAAACTATACTAGGAAAATCTTTTTGGATTTTTTTTTTTAATATGGAAAGAAAGAAAGAACCGAACAAACACACACAAAAGACCCAAAAATAAACAAACAAAAACTCAACAAACAAAATGAGAAAACAAAAATACAAAAATGAATAAACAAATTAACACAAGTCAAGCTTTCTCACCCAAACCGCTTTAGTATGAACAAAGTTGTGAGAATTACGGTTCTTGGGTGGTGTCTTGACGTTGTGGTTTCCTTCCCCTTCAATGAGAGCCTATGTCGACTTGGTTTCCAACCTCTTATTCCTAGGTTTAGGCAAACACAACCTCTCTTCATGTTTGGTCTCAAGCAAATCGAAACAACAAGGTCTAATATGACCCTTAACCTCATTACGACCAATGAAATGTCTCCTACCCCATGAGGTATTAGAATTTCTTTCACCTCTATGAGACACTCTACCATACAATTCATAACAATAAGGGTGAATATAACCATACATAAAACAATGATGACAAATAAAAACAGGGTGTACCTTCTTTTCTTTGACCTTACCAATACTAGAAAGATTGAGAAGTCCAGTCCCATGTTGAATCCTTTGCTCTTCATTACGTTGAGTTCTTGTTTCATGAGATGTAGATGCACTTCATTTTTGCTCTTCGCCACCACAAAAGCCAATGCCACTCTTGTCATACCACATTTGTTGAAACCCAATGGTATTGTCCAAAGTATTCGATCCTTTATTCCAAAAACAAATGGTAGCCATAGCACACTTGAACTCTTCTTTTTTCTTGATGGCTAGCTCTTCTAAGGCAACTTAAGACATCTCAAGAGTTTTAATCTTTTCTTCATATGTTGCATAGATTTGCTGTAGCTCATTCCTCTCTGTGTCACGAGTCGAGAGTTTTGCATAAAGAGCTTGCCGATCATTAAAGATCTTGATGGCTTCATTCTTGGCCTAAAAAATCTTCTCCTTTAGTTTGAAATTCTCACTTTCACAAGTTTTGAGTTTCATTGTGATGACCCCATCACATAATATATTTTTAATACTTTAATCTTGCATGTGCTTAAGTGAGTGTGAATTTGAATGCTAATTAAGTGATTAATGTAGTTTTGAATGCATATCTATTCATCGTAGTTTTGTTGTAATTTCTGTAATGATCCGAAATTGAAGGCCTTAATGGCGTTACAAACCGAAATTTGCTACATGGATAGACTAATTGGAATTTTTAGAACCATTCCCTAAGTTTAATTAAAAATTGATTCAGTTTGATAAATTAAGTTGTGCTTAATTAGTCTAATGTTCTAATTAATGTATTAAGCCACTCTAGCTATATCTGTGTAATAACCCCAGCGTGTAATACTTTATATTTAATTAATGACATAGATTTGAAGTTTAATTACCCATTATTCTAATTTAATTTGGGATTTATGAAAATTGTGGAGACTGATTCGTGTATGATTCTATTAAAGATTTATTTAGAATTAGAAATTAAAAGCCTAATTGGCTCAAGAAAGAATAATTAGTGAGTTGATTCATTTTAATTTCGAGTATCGGACCATATGGGGATTTGATTAAATATTCGATTCAGATTTGTAAAATTGCGATTTGATTAATTGGGTCCGAATTGGAGTTATTACGTTATGAGGAGTGGGAATTACGATTATTATGAATTAAATTTATTTATGAGTTATTCAATTTGAGTATGTAATTTATTGACAGGGACCTTGAGTTTGACCTGAAATTGAGGGCTTTACTAATGTGAGAAATCACAATTGATGATAGAAATAAGCTTAATTTGATATTTGGAGCCTTTTGGGAATTTGATTAAAAATTTGATTCAAACTGATAAATTTAAATATAATTAATTGGGCCCTAATAAAAGTCAAATTAGGTTAATTAAATTATGTGGGGCTTGTAATTAGTCATGATTTTATGTTGTTGATATGGAATTGCATGTTTAAAGATGTGAATTTTAAGGATTTGAAGTTGTATTATCAATTGTAGAAAAATCTGTTGAATTTATAACTTTAAATTGAAAATTGAGAACCTTAGAGGTGCCAGAAAACAAAACTGATTAAATATTTATGATTAGCATGATTTTTAGAGCCTAGTATGAAGTTTTGTAAAAATTTGATTCAGAATGAATTAAATTAATTTATTAAATATTATATCTTCTATATATAGACATAAGTATATGGACCTTATCTCAACAAAAAGAAAGGAAAAAAAAAATCTGGAGAGAAGAGAGAGAAGCAAGAGAAGAAGAAGATAAAGCTTAAGAATGAAGAAGAAACATGGGGAAATTGAAGGAATTGAAGTAGAATTCAAGAGATTGGCTCAAGGTATGTGTAATCAACTAAAACTCTTGGAAAACCTCATTAATTGTGTAATATCAGGACTTAAATTAGAGATTTCACACTCAAATGAGTAGGGTTTGTAACTCATAAGCTTGAGCAAATTATACTCTTGGAATTAAACATGGATTCCTTACGCTTGTTAGATTTGAGAGTTAATTCCCTTATATTTGCCTATCTTGAAGTTGATTGTGAGAAGTTGAGCCTTAATCTTGAGGTTTTATATGGTTTGAACTCATAAAATTATATATGAAATGAAGATCTATATGGATTTGGAAGAAGTAGTTTTGAAAAAGTTTGAAAGAGAACTAAATAAGGATTTTGATCTTTCTTACTTAAAGATTCATTGTATTTTTGATGTTTTGATTTAGAAGACAATCATAATCTGATGTTTTCCATTAGTTTTACATGTTTTTGAGTGATTTAAGTTGAAACCTAGCTTGGAAAATGAAAGAACAAGTGATAGAACCAATAGATATTTTTGGCAGCAGAATTTTGCCTAGAGCTGCACGTGTGGTGGGGCTTACTGCACGTGCGGAAGTCCACTTCCAGCAACATTTTTTATTCTAAAATAATTGCACGTGCCCTGATTCTCCCGCACGTGCGGTTTTGGTCTCGTACGTGCGGAACTCCCCTGTTTCAGCCCAACTTCGGATAGGCATATCTCTCTCATCCGGATTCCGTTTTAAGTGATTCTTGAGCCTAAATTCAAGCTCTAGAAGTCTATTTTCCAATGGTGCTAGTCTCAAATCCAAATTATAAGTAAAAAAATAGATATGTTCAAATTAGTGAAAGTTGTTCACTTTCTTTCTAATCGCTTTATGTTATTTCCTCTCCTAACCTAGTTTCCTTTCGTTTCTTCCTATTTTCTTAGACACTAGTTATGAAAAATTGAAGACTAATGAGTTTAGAACCAACATAAATAATTGTTTAAGGCAAAGTAAAGGATTAGTTTATTTGATTAAGAAAAGATTCAAAGAAGTAAATTTGATCAAGAGAATAATTCTATGTTTTGATATGTCATGCTATGTGCATTGTGATTGCAGGTCAAAATTCGAGGATCGGTCAACCATTTCTGGAAACCACTATGAGTAATAGTTTAGTAAAGATATGCTTTTCATTATCTATTTTGATTTATGTACGACATGATTCTCTAAATATCGTATTTTGTCAAAATGCACAAGTTTCCAAGAAATGTGAAATGAGTTACGAACAAGAAATGTGAATTGTTTGTAATATGATATGGTGGGCCCAAGGCTGTTCCATTTATCCGTTCCGTATATGCTATGACATGATTTGAAATGTTCGGTCTTTAAGACCTATTGATTTTTAGTGTGGAACAGAGTAATGTATGAAACTAAGTGCTACAGTGGGAGTCACCTCTAGAATCCGTACAAGGTACCTTTTGGGTCCATACATACATGAATTGGGCCCAAGGAGAGGTGGAGACATGTCAATGTTCCATCCACTCCATGATAAGATACGGTGATACGATATGATACGTTTGGACACGAGGTCGTTCAGAAAATGTGATATGAATACTAATGATTTTACATCGCTATATGACTCAACTTTTACAAAATGTTATTTCATATGAATGAATGGATGTCCTATTTTGAAATATGATTCTGACCCTTTGTATAAGTGGGTGTACCATGTACCACGTAAAATGTTTCGTAATGGTTTCAAATATGTATTCCATTTAAAAAAGCATGGATTTTGATACGATAAACATTTCTTTTAAAATGATTTATGATATGTTTCAGAATTGTAAAATATGTTTTCCTAATGTGAAGGACATCATTCATTAGCCTCTTTACTTTATTATTACATACTGGGCTCTAGCTCACCCTTATATATATGTATATATGTATAGAGTTTGTACCGAAGTCTACCTCTCTGTCAAGCCAACCAAAAAGTGTCTCAGTGTAGAAACGTAGTATAATTTTCCAAGCTTAGTTTTGTTTAAAGGCTGCTATATAGTGTGTGAGATTTGTATATATAAATATGGGAAGTGTATGTAAACACTTAAACTAATTTAAGTTCTCATGTATGCACATGCTCAATGGACATTATTATTATTATTATTATTATTATTGGTATCTGCTTCCGCTTAAGGCTCCGTATTTGAATAAATAATTTTAAGATTTGGTCTTTGAGGCCTGAGTACAGATCGGTCATGGCCTAAACTTTTAGGGACGGGTTTGGATCATAACAATATATGTGCCTTACACTCATTTTGAGCTCATTTTCTCTTCATTTTGGGTTCATAAAATCTTAGGGAGATCTCTAGAGAGAAAGAGAACTTTCACTTAGAGAGAGAAGAGCTTGTAGACTTGGAATTTTGCTTATGGATTGAAGCGTTTGAAAGAGAGGCTCAAGATATTGCTAGAATTGGTATCATTGAAGACCTTAGGTAAGAGTTTGAGCCTTAATTTGTAATTGAAACCATATATGTGTGTGTACATGAAGATTATGAAATAAATTGTAAGAATTGAGCTTAGAATGATGAATTTAAAGCTAATTCACACATGCCTGCATAGTTTTGTTGAGTTTCATCCTTTTGAGTAGGGTTTTGTATTCCATGTTAGAATTTGGAGTTTGACATACATGCATGCATGGCTTTGTTATGAATCTTCATTTTTTATCATGAATATGTTGTCTAAGTTGAATTTTGAAACTATACTGTACATTCAACCATGATTTAGGAAGTTTTAAAGTTCAATCTCATGTTTTGAAAGCTGAGAAAATGAATTTGGAAAAGATTTTTACATGCATGAAAGTTTGAGTTTCAATTTTCTTTAATTATGAAGTTTTAAGTTTTAAGTTTACTAAATTCATGAAATTTTGAGTTAAAGGTTGTAATTGATCATGGTTCATGTCATCTAAGCTTGAATTGAAGGTTAAATCATCCATGCATCCATGATTCATAAACTTTTGATGTTGAATTCCATGTTTTGAGAGTTTTAGAAAAGAATTTGAAGTTAATTAGGCCATACATGGTGAATTCAAGAAGTCTTGAGCTTTGATTGTGCAAATTAGTTTTGTATCCATGTTCTTAGAAGAGTTCTAAGTGTTTTCATGGTTTTAACCAAGCCATGCAAGCTTATGATTTGAAAATTCATGTTTTGAAGTTCAATTTTGTTCTGGAAATTCCAAAATTCTACGTCACCACTCGAGAAAACAATCTATAGCTCGAGCGCACATAGCATGCATCTAGTATTTTTACAGGCATTTGCAATTAGCTCGAGCGACCAAGTCACCGCTTGAGCTGTAACGATCCGGAATTTTTTTCCTCCACTCGAGTGGGGGAGTTGATGCTCAAGCAGACTTGAGAGGTTCCCAGCATTTTGCAAACGGTCCGAAATTCTGAGAGTTGTGAATTCCCACTCGAGCGTAGGAGTGGTCGCTCGAGCGAACAACTTTGTTGGTCTGCGCCCGCTCGAGCGTGGAAAGCGACGCTCGAGTGTGGAAAGTGAGATTGCCCTTGACATTTTTATTAGTGTACTTGGAACCTTCTTATTTTATTTTGGGATATTGATTAAAGTGGTAACATAATGGTAAAGTAAGAGTGAACCAAGAATTTAATTCGGATAATTTTTTTTACTAACAGCTGTCACTCTTTTGCCCTTTTATTTTTCCACATTTTGAATTTGGATGTGAGGCTAGAACCATTGGAAAGCTTATTTCCGGGGCTTCAATTTGGACACAAGAATGACCTAGAACGGAGTCCGGATGAGAGAGTTATACCCGTTTGAAGTTTTGGAATCCGTACTGAAAGCAGGTACACTCGAACGGGAAAAGCAACGCTCGAGCGGACTGCGCGAATGCAGCAAATTTAAAGGCACTTTCCTAGATCATTCTTCATACTTCTATCTTCTCTTTTCATCCCTCTCACCCTAGGTCAAAAAACCGTAAGTTTTTGACCCCAAATACTCTCAATTCTTCTAAGATTTGGGCAAGATCTCTCACCAAGAAATGAAGATGGCTTGAAGATCTCACTTTTCAACCGATTGGATTTCGGATTGGCGAAGGATTCTTCTTGGAGCTTTGCTCTTTTGCTTGATTATGAAGGTAGGGGTCCTAGTTCTTCTTCAACACTTGCATTAATAGATAGATTTGTGATATTTTGATTATATAAATACAAAATCTCCATTTTTGAGCATATAGTGTTATATCATGGAATTTGGGGGTTTAGGGTTTGAAACATTGGGGGTTCAATTGTTGGGTTAATATGGTGGATTATGAACCTTAGGTGTATAATCAAGGGAAAGATTAGAATTAAAAGTAGTGGTGTGAGAAGTTTTAATTTTTCTTGAAAATCTTGATTTTTCTTGAAAACCCTAGGTTGATTCATGATGATAATTAATGATTTTGCCGAAATTGAAAGTAGAATCATAAAATTGAAAGGTTAAATTGTATATATACAAGTTTAATTGGATTTTGGATGTGTTTGAAAATTATGTTAAAAATTAGCGATTGAACCTTTGTTATGGATATTGTAAATTATGCTATAATATGAAATGAAATTTGAGGGAAAGAAATTGTTAATAATATGGATGATACGGAATTTGTGATAAGATAATGAAGTGAAGATTTAAGAGTTTTATTGTGTAATTAGAAAGTGATTTTATACCTCAAAACTAAAAGCCCAAATTTTTTTCTTGAAAATCTTAATTTTTCTTGAAAACCCTAAGTTGATTCATGATGAAAGCTAATGATTTTGCCCAAATTGAAAGTAGAATCATGAAATTGAAAGGTTGAATTGTATATATACAAGTTTAATTGGACTTTGGATGTGTTTGAAAATTATGTTAAAAATTAGCGATTGAACCTTTGTTATGGATATTGTAAATTATGCTATAATATGAAATGAAATTTGGGGGAAAGAAATTGTTGATGATATGGATGATACGAAATTTGTAATAAGATGATGAAGTGAAGATTTAAGAATTTTATTGCATAATTAGAAAGTGATTTTATACCTCAAAACTAAAAGCCCAAATTCATGCTTAACTCTAGTTATGAAGTTTATTTTTGGAAAATAAAGAATACTTCAATTAACATTAAATTTATGAAATTAAGTCTATGTTGGGTTAAGATGAGTGTAAATAATGATAAATGAGAGATTGTGAAATATGACGGTGTTACATGAGGAAGTTGTATCAAAGAAATTAAATGTTGGAGATTTAATTTATAACATTGGGTAGTAATTGATAATCAACAGGTTATAAAAATTGAATTTGAAGACTTGATAATAATATGGAATAGTAAAGAAATAGTTTGAACCCAAGAATTGTAAACACTTTAAAGATGAATCTTTGCCTCTATGGATGTGTTGTTATATTTTTGTGTGACAAAACAATGAATGATTTAATGGATAATGAAGAAGGTCGTGGAACATATTTGTACTTGTTCTGTAAATAGAATTTTACTATGTGGCGGATGTGTATTGAACTAATATGTTACAAAAATAATGGAAGATGTGTTGGCATTGCCCACCAATTGTAATGATGGACTATGATGTTATCTTGGGGTCCGTTTCCCGCCGTATTTTGAGTCGGCAAAGCGTGGCGCTTGAGATAGGTTCCGCCTTCCTTGCGGAGTAGTGCCCGGTAAAGCGTGAGGTTTCGCGTTCCTTCCAGCTTGTGACCGGTAAAGTGTGAGGTTCCGCATTCCTTCTGGCTTGTGACCGGTAAAGCGTGTGATTCATGGAGATGACTTGTGATTGGATCTGGTATTTGATATGAAATTAATTGAAAGAATGGAAATTGAAGTGGTAATTGGATTATGGATTGGTGATGGTGAACTTAATGAATTAGTTGCGACAATAAAGGTAAATTATGATTATTGTTCTGTAAATAAATAATAGATTGAATTGAAAGGGGTTTGTTAATCTTGTGTTACCTTGAAATGAAATCTGAGAGCGTAAATAACGGTGTGAATTGAGTATAGGAGAAATATTTTGGGAATTGGTTAATAACTTTTAAATGATGTTTTTTCTTAAATGTGGTTGTTTCACAAGGATCTATGGTTTTCTAAAGTTAAGGGATGATTTTTAAAGGCTGAAGGTTTTTTTAAAAGTATTTAAATAGTTTTTGAGAAAAAAGTACTTTATTTATGATATTTTGAAATTATAAAATGTCACCCTACTATATGGTATACCCTGCATGCATGATCATTTCTATCTGTGTGTTGGCTATTGATCTAGAACTATGAGATTTATAGCGATCCCGGTATTCCCTGTTGTTGTTTAACTGTAATCCGGACTCGGTTCCGTAGATTCGTTGTTGTCTTATCCTCTTTTCCGTCCCTTACTCTTTATCTTAGAGTCTTGGGTTGTGTTGGTCTTGTTGGGAGTAAGTTGGTTGTGTTTTAAAACCTAGAATCTTTGCCCAGTTTTTGACCTCTCCATTCGAGCGAGGGTTTCGGCGCTCGAGCGGGAAAATCACCTTCCCAGTATTTCCCCTGTAGTGTTGGACGCTCGAGCGTGAGGTTTGACGCTCGAGCAGGGGCCTGTTCTGCAAAACTTCTGGATGGTTGTATCCGCCACTCGAGCGGGGTTTTTGGCGCTCGAGCGGGAGTCTGTGAGTGAGGCTCGAGCGGGGGTTTCCACACTCGAGCGGGGCGACCTGTATAACACACCGAGATTCAGCTTTTTGAATCACTTTTTAATTTCCTTTCTCTCTCTTACTTTTCCGAAAAAGCCATTGGAGAGCACCTCACTCTAAAACCTAACTTCTCTCTTAGGATTGATCTAGCCAGAGTGTTTTCCTCACCTTGGGTCTTTGCAAGAAATGTGTTGATCGTCGAGGGCTTCGTTGTGATCCAAGAAATTTGGGATTTGGAGCACTTTGATTTCGGGTCATCTTCTCCATTTGAGTTCTCTATTTGAGGTAGGGATTCTCCTTGTTCTTTTTCAATACTTCGTCTATAGATAGACATGTGGTAATTTTGTATTGCATAAAAATCATATCCACGTTGGATTTGTTTGAAATCATGAGAAGGAACCTAGGGTTGGGTGTTGGAAAATGGTTATGTTGTCATTGATGGTTGTTTTGGGCTAATTGGAGTGTAAATTAGCATGTTGTAGTTGATAGAGGAAAAAGCCCTAAATCATATATTGATTGATAAATTAAAATGGAGGGTAGTGAATCTATATTGTAAATCTCTAGTGTTGATGTGGGTTGTGTGAAGGTGTTAATGCCTAAGGGATTAACTTTGGCTTTGGAATGATTTGAAATGAATGTAGTGGACTAATATGAGTTATGACTTTATTATAAATGGAAGTGGTTTTGTAAAACAAGGGAATGAATTTGGTTTTGTAACAACAAAAGGGACGGAGTTGATTTTGTGAAAACAAAAAGAATATGGAACTTGTTTTGTGAAATGGGAAAGGTACTTTGAAATACGTATGAAAATTGAATCGTTGTTTCATGAGTGTTGAACACACACATTTGTGGAATTATATCTTGAACTACCATGTTAATGTTGTTGTCGGGTTTGTGGTCTCATAGTAATTAAGTTTTTAATAGATGTACTAAATATTTGCATCTAGAGGTTTTGTCCTTGGTCATCGGTGGAGGATGACGTGGTTGTGTTGAATTGTCGTGTATGCATTACACCATTGTTGATTGAACATCTTATGTGATGAAATATTGAGATGCATTATATATGTATATTTGTTAGGGAGGAGAGAGGGGTTGTACTCTAGTGTGTGTGAGAAGATAGGGGATGGACTCCACACACCTATGTGTTTATATCCCTTAACACATTGTTTGTATCTGGATGGTTTATGTATATATGTTGTACATGTTGGTTATGCCCTGTTGCATTTCGATTGTTGGTGTTATAACCTGCGCTGATAATCAGAGGTACCGTTACCTTCCAGCTAGCGCCTGGAGAACTGAATGCGCTGAGAATCTAAGGTACCACACCCTTCCAGCTAGCGCCTGGTAAACTGGCATGTTGTTGTGAGAAGTGTATCTTTGGCTTACTATGCACATAGCTAGTAGAGCAAAGTTTTGTTGTTGATGTTTCCGTGTTTTGGGAAATATCATGGATTGTGTTGATTATGGTTTTGGAGGGCCGAGTTGCCTCATTGGTTTATCTTACGCATGTCGGTGAGTTGTTATCTCTATTTATAATAGTGCATATATAGAGTTGATTGTATCGGGAAGAAGCCAAAATGTCATCTTGTCTTTTGGAAAGTGTGAAGGAAACGGATTTTCTTTAAAAGAAATTATAAATTTTGAGAAGGGTTATTTGTGTATGTTTGGAGAACGAAAGAGAGTAATGGGCTTAGTGAATTTATTTCCTAAGGTATTGTTAATGTTATGAAAGATTGAGAACAGGGATTAATGAAAAGAAAGGGAAAGATGAATCGCCTATGGTGTTGATTGAAATGGTTGTTTTCAAGAAAAGTTCTTACCTATGTATATTTTGTATAAACTGTCACATTATTATTCTAGTATGAGATTGAGCATTCATGATCATAGCTATCTGTATGTTGTTATTGTTGAGGGCCATGTTGAGATCCCTACTGGACTATATGTTCATCCCACGTTGTTGAATCTTTTTCAGGTATTAAGCAGGTTGAGCTGCAAGATTGGATATACTTATTTACTGGCCACGGGGCCTCAGTTATGTTGGCGGAATGCCATTGTTGTAAAAGGGCTACACCCTTCTTCTTGTACCTTAAGTGATGTAAGCCCAAGGGCAATTTATTAAGTATGTTCATGTAATATTTACTTTGCATATGAATGAGAGTATTGTTAATCACTTCTACGGATCGAATGTATGAGTTATCTCCGCATGTTATCCTTGAAATTGAATTAAGTTAATGAATTTGATAATGACCTCGAGTAATAAAAAGTGGGGCGTGACAAGATTCCTACTGGCATTAGTGCTCACCCCTATTGTTTTTATCTTTTTACAGGAAGAAAGTGTGGATTTTGTAGTTGAAGAGTTACGAAGTCCATAAGTTTGTGTGTATAATCTCGTTGTGGATGTGAAGAAAGTAATTGTTGTATGTTGATATTTCTATTTATTTATTTGTAGCTTCTCAGTAGGAGATTTGCATGTATCATTGTTATTATTGTATTCATTGAGAGAGAGAGAACATGTATCATTGTATTTCTATTACTGAAGGGTAATGAATGTTTGTTTAAAAAAAAAAATGGACCTAAATTACATGCTTTGGTAATGTTTTCAAGTAATTAAAAATTGGGGTGTGACATGAGCGATCGCCTTTTATTTTGCACCTTGGCTCAAGAGAATATCAAGCCTAGATTCGGACCATCTAATACTTTTGCAGACCAAGTGGACCACTCGAGCGACCAATGTTGCGCTCAAGTGAAGTGCTCTGTTTCAGCAAATTTTGAAAAGACATACTCTGATCATGTGTGCATCTCCATTCCCTTCTGGGAATTCTTAGGCATGAATTGAACATCCTAAATTAATTAAAGAGTTAGAAATAAGATTAAGAGAATTAAATAAGTTAAAGAATAATCTGGTTAAGCAATGTGATTCAATGTGTGTGTGTTTATGAATTGTGTAGACCATCCACGAGGACGTGTTAACCATCGAATCACTGTAAGTAATATCTTAGTAAAGATATTTTCTTACTTACTCTATTTTCTGAATGTCCTAATGTGATAAGTCTTTTTGAAACTGTGTTTTTGCAAGTATGAATGAGTTTCTATCTGTCTGATCAACATAATATCTGCAAATGTGTTTGATGAATATGAATGCATACAATGGACCCAAGGTTGTTCCGTATATCTGGATTGGACCCAAGGTCGTTCCTTATATTTGACAAGATGGACCTAAGGTCGTTCTGTACATCTTACAATTCTGATTATCTAATGTGAGATAACTGAATGGTCATTATATAGTTATAAATAATTGGACCTAAGATCGTTCCGCTATCTATTGGACATGAAGTCGTTCTGTTATATGTTGGACCTGAGGTCATTTCATCATAAGTTGGACCCGATTTCGTTCCATTATGATACAAAACTATTACGAGAATAATTTTGCTATCCCTTTACTCTGATGTTATTCACTGGGCGTTAGCTCACTCCGTGCTATATATATATATAAGAGTGCAGTGGGATGTCAACCTCATCCCTAGTGAACCTATGGAGGAATACCAAGTTTTGTGGTGTCAGCCAAGGTGCCTCACGCACAAGGCTTTTGTCTTTTGTTTTGTTTTTATTTGTCATACTTGACCACCTCTTGTTTATAAGAAGTTTAAGTTTTGTAAGATCATGAATAATACTTTTGTGTTTAAGCCTTGTATGGAAATCTGTAATGAATGTATGAACAAGGTGTATTACATGGTTGTGAGTTATTAACGTATGAAATGTTTTTGTTTATGCCATATACGTACAGCTTATTAGGCACAATTTTATATTTCTGCTTTCGCTTCTGGCGCCATATATTTAAATATGTTTTGAATTCTGTCTGAGGCCGTAGGTAACCTCATGATTATTGGTCGGTTATGATCCAAACCTCTAAGGGCGGGTTTAGGTCATGACATTCATAGTGAGGTTGTCATTCAATTTAGATAAGTGAAGAGATTTCTTGTACAATTTTTCATAAGCTTGTTGAAGCTCTTCACCATTTTTTTCTTCATCACTCCCCAAGGATGAATCAACAATGACATTCTCACATGGCCTCTTGGGATACTCCATTCGTTCTTCTGCTCTGGAAACTACCATGAAAGCAAGAAATTGTTCATGCCCCTCTTCGCCTTGAGCTTCATTGTCACTTTCATTCTTATCAGACTTTGATTCATCATCCCAAGTAATAGTGAAAGCTTTCTTCTTCCTCAAATGATTAAGGCATTCTTGAGCAAAGTGGCCTAATCCTTGGCATTCATAGCATTGGACTCTTTAAGAGTTCCCTTATATTTTTTTTTTCTTCTTGTTGGTTGTAAAATCAATTTTAAGTTTATCTTTGCCTTGGATTTATGGGTTGATTTCAAAAGATTAGGCTTCTTTTTCAGAAAAGACTTTTTAAATTGTTTTACAAAAGCATCCCTAATCTTGGAATCAAACTCACAATCCTCATTAGAATCATTTCCAACTTTATGAGCACTACTCAAAGTAATGTCATCTTTTTGTTTCTTTTTGAAATTCATATGTGCCTCATAAGTTTGGAGATTTCCAACCAAATGATCAAGTTTGAGATTGTCAACATCTTGAGACTTCTCAATAGCTGTGACTTTTAGTTGAAACCGAACGAGCAAGGACTTCAAAAATTTTCCCACAATCTTGGATTCTGGTTTTTTTTTTCTCACCTAAATTGAAGCTCGAATTTACAATGTCACTCAAATTCGCATAAAATTCATCAAATGTCTCACTATTTTTCATAAAAAAGTTTTCGAAACTAAAAGTGAGCCATTGAAGTTTTGAGCGTTTAACTGAAGAAGTGTCGTCATGAATAGTTTGTAAGATATCCCAAGCCTCTTTTGTGACTTCACAATTACAAATACGACTAAACTTTTCTCGTGTGACGGCGCAAAAAAGAGACTTGATAGCTTTACTATTTCAGCTATTATTTTGGTTATCACTAGTGTCCCATTTATCAATTGGTTTAGAGAATGTTAGTCCATCAATGGTAATCGTCAGTTCGGTCCACCCACATATGAAGGATTGCCAAACTTCTTCATCAATAGATTTTAAAAATGTTTTCATCCAAGCTTTTCAAAAATAATAATTGGATCTGTCAAGTAGGGGTGGTCGTACCGTAGAATTCCTTTCATGAATTGAATCCATTATAACAAATCAAACAAGATTCGCACATAAAGTTTTAAAAACAAAATTGAGCGACCTACTCTAATACCAATTGAAAATTTTAAAATTCCCGAGATATTGATTTATGATTATGTACCAATTCCAATCAAACAATCAATAATAAATTGACACAATGATTTAACGTGAGAAAAAAAAAACACAATTGGAGGGCCTCCAATTGTGATAAAAAAAAAATCACGAACCAAAGCCACAAAATAATCCACTAAAAACATAAAAAGAATTACACAAATATACCCTTAATTGCCTAGCAAATCCACGCCCAAATTGAACCAATCCTAATGTGCCTCTTCCACCACCGTCTTTGCCTCAGAATTGTCTTGCCCAACGTTGAATCCACAACCTTGATGTCGAATCCACGACAACGAGCCATTCCACAATCCACTAAAGTTTCAGGCTCAAATTCTCTGGAATCCACCGAAGAACACCACTCGCTTTTGTGAACAAATAATAAGAACAACCCTTGATGTTTGACAAGCTATAATTCTTTGATCAATCAATCACCTTTTATACACCAAGGAAACTCATATAAAATAAATAAAAAACACTTTGTGTTTTGTTTCTCTCTGAGATTTTGGATGACTTAAACCTTAAAAACAGCAAATTGCGCACTTTATAGTAAACTAAATCACAAAGACCGCTTGAGCGCACACTTCATCGCTTGAGCGGTGTGTGTAAAGATGGTGCAAAACATATAGGCAGACTACTTGAGCGCATATTTCACCGCTTGAGCGGTAAAACTTGTTTTCCAAAAGTTCAGGTGCTCTGCAAAAGTACTAGATAAATGATTCCATTCACCACTCGAGCGCACAAATAAATGCTCAAGCGATCAAACCACTTTGGTTTCAGGGGCACTGTCCCTCGACCCTGCCTGGTCGTTGCTTCGGACCCACCATAGGCACTGCCCTCTGGACCCCTGTGAGCTTATCAAGATCACAAACTCCTCTACATATGCACAATTTGGGTTGAATTCACATCTAAACAATCGCATCCTCACTAAAACATAAAAACGAATAAAATTACAGCTGAAAGGAGTTTTGTCAAACAGGATTGCCAATTACAAAAACCTAACATCCATTTTCGCTATTCATCCTCATCTCATTTCATCTCCATTCGTAATTAGGGTTTTATCCTCACCACCTTACTTTGGTAAGTTTTTCTATTCCTCAACTAGCTTTTCTCTAGATCTACAGTTGATTGCATTTTATAATAGCTTTTCATTAATTAGGGTTTCGATTTCGTAATAATAGCCAAATAAATTTGAAAAATGAAATTTCTCTGCGTTCTAAGCTTATTCTTGAAGGTTATTGTGTGCTTGTGTTTGTAAATGTCTTTGGCATTTGAATTTTTTGTGATGACATTGGACTCCCTTTATTTTCTGTAGCTTGCTTGATTTTCTCTGATTAGTTTTGTACTTGTGTGTGTAATTTTCTTTGTTATTTAAAATTTTTTTGACCACATTTACACTCTCCTTAATTTATGTTTCTTCTTTGATTTTCGCTAGCTTTTGAATTTTCTCTAACCACATTATGCTCCCATTTATTTCTGTTTATGTGACTTCTTTGATTTTCTCTGGCTAATTATGTCCTTATATGTGTAATTTTCTCTGTTATTGAAAATTTCTCTAGGATTTGAAATTTTATGTGGCTAGATTTATTTTATTTGGTTAAAAACCACTAAATACTCTCTTGTGCCATTTGATTTTATGTGGAATTTACTTACTACTCTCCTTTTGAGCTTTTGAGCTTCTTTTTGAAGCTAGTTGTATGTGTATGTAATTTTGTCTAGCATGTTTAATTTTCTTTAGCATTTGAATTTTCTCTGACCACATTAATCTATGTTGCTTTTTTTAATTTTCTCTGGCTAATTGTGTGCTTGTAACTGTAATTTTCTCTGGCATTTGAATTTTCTCTGACCACATTTATATTCTCATTCATTTATGTGGCTTCTTTGATTTTACCTGCCTAGTTGAATTTTCTCTAGCATTTGAAATTTTCTATAGCATTTGAATTTTTCTCTGGAATTTCATGTTGACATTTTTATGTTTTCATTGTCTAAAAATGACAAAACGCAATAGCAGCAAAACACTTCAAACACCACAAAAGAAATAGAAAATCTCTGAGTCTTCTAGTTATGATCTGAGATCAAAATGTAGCAGCAACAAAACATCAGAAACACCACAAACAAAATATAATGTGTTTGGGGTAGCTAGTTATGATCTAAGATCAAAATGCATCAATAGCAAAACACCAGAAACAAAACAAAAAGTCTCTGGGGCTGCCAATTATGAGTTAAGATCTAAAGGCAGTAGCAAAACACCAGAAACACCACACAGAAAAGGGAAAAAAAAGAAGAAAGGAAGTCCAAGTCCAAGGGGCAACTAGCATCAAGAAGAAGACATCAACTCAAAATCTTAAGCTAAAAGGGAAAGAGACCCGCCAAACTTCAAAAGAAGAGAGCAAATTACTGCATTCAATACCGATCAAACCTCTCATCTATTGTGTCTTTTTTTGAAACACTTGAATTCAATTCAAACCACTTATAGAGCTCCAAAAAACCCCATTTTGGTATTTGATCCAAGCTCTAACCACGGGAAGGATGGATGCAAAGAAATGTAGGAAGTCAGATGATAATGTAAATGTAATCATCCAAAGATACAACGAAAAAGACAAGGCATTCACCATTGGTAAAAAGAATTTGACCTTCTCAACCAATGACATGACCTTGATTTTTGCATTGAAAGGTGGTAAATATACCAAGTCATTGAGACACGCAAAGAAGCCAAACACACCATTCTTAAGGCGAAAATTCCCAAAGGCAACAAGGCTAACTGGTCCTGTATTGAAGTAAGCATTGACGAAAGCGATGAAATGGAAGCAACCAAATGACTTTAAAGATGTAGCAATCATTTTTACCCTCTACTTGTGTCTATCCCTATTTTTTGCAACAAGTAAGAACTCAATAGGGTAGGTTTTTGTCAAGTATGTAAAACCCCTTGAAGTAATGAAGAAGTATGGTTGGGTAGAAGGAATAACAGCAACATTAATTGATTCTATAAAAGCATTGCACAAAACTTTAGAGAAAGTTTACGGGGTGTGTGATTGCTTTGCTAGTAAGCACAATTTCCATTTACATTTACATTTATGATACTTATATTTTTGTGTGTTCAGTGAAATTTAAATATTTCAATTCTCATCACAGTATTGGTTATGTAAACATGCAAATATCATCGATTGGGAAGAAAGTAACACCACCAACTTCCCAAGATGTGCCAAGCAAAACCTACAAAAGTTTAGCAAACAGTTGCAGCTGACACCAATCGAGTCTCTTACACCTCGACAAGTTACATTTCTATCGCAATTATCATCCTTACTATTTATTCATCTCAGTGAAATTCCAATATTTCTCTTAGTGAAATTTCAAAATTTCTCTAATAAAAAACCCTCATATTACAGGTAGATAAAGAGAAGCTAACTAAAACCCCATCTGAAGAGAATTGTCTTGGAAAAAACAAGAAGAAAGAAGCACAAAAAACATTAACCAAATTCAAGCAAACACTTGAAGATTCATTTGAAGAAGATGGAGAGAATGAAGAAGGAGAAGCCAATGAAGAAGAACAAGAAGCAAGCAATGGAGAAGAAGAAGAAAGAAATTGAGAAGAGGAAGTCAGAGAAGAAAATGAAGGCAAACGAGAAAATCAAGGCAAAAAATAAGAAGACAATGAAGAAGAGGAAGGCACCGAAGAAGAAGAGGGCAATGAAGAACAAAATAAAGAGGAAATGAATGAAGAAGAGAATAATGAGCGCATGAACCAACAACATGATAGCATTTGTGACTCAACAATGGAACAATCTCAAAAATTTGACCAAACAAAGAGTGCTCGAATTGTTCATCTACGTGAAAGACTAAAGGCACTTTCTAATTTCAAAAAAAAAAAGATCAAAGTTGGAATCAATTACTTGGAAGAGAAGGACATTACCATAAGAACCTTGACAACAAAGAATTCAAAACTTCAAAAAAGAGAGTATAAACCAACTGAGACTAAGGATGTTGGAGATTGAGAAAAAGAAGATGATGAAAAAATGATACAACAGTTGAAGGATTCAATTTTAGAGCTTGAAACTGAAAATACTAGTTTGCATGAACAAATTGAAGAACTATCTATCCAACTAGCAGCATAACCTTACCGAACACCAAAACAAGTTCACTCCCAAGGTCAGTGAAAATCTTCAACCATAGAAAGTTATGTTTTGAGTTAACATAACTCAGAGAAATTTCTATTTACTAAATTTTCACTGTGAAATTGTTGGAATGGTTAGAACAGAAGTGCAACAGAGCTAGTAGCAAACCAACAATAAGTGCAACGAGTGCAAGAGACAAACCAACAACAAGAACCACACAAGGACAAAGACAATGGTAATTTTCTCTGGAATTTGAAATTTCTCTGACCATATTAGTCTCCAATTATTTTTTGTGTCTTGTTTGTTTTTCTCTGGCTAGTTGCTTGCATGTGTGTGTAATTTTCTCCGGAATTTGAAATTTCTTCGACCACATTAGACTCCTATTAATTTAAGTGACTTGTTTGATTTTCACTGTGTACAGTTGGAATACAAGTGCAACAACAACCAATATGCCAGGAAGAAAGAGTGGCAGACAAACAACAAGCAAAAGCAAGGACAAGAGTCTATGGTTACTGAAATTATTGACTTGAATAAATTTGCATATTGAATTCTGATTCTGTTACTTCAGAGAAATTTATGTTTTACTAAAATTTCACTGTTTCACTACAGTGAAAAAATATCCTACATCCATGATAAAGAATTTTAAGGCAAAGGAATGGAAAACAAACCATGACCCTGACTTTGAATATCCTAGAGTTGCAAAGATGAATAGAGTTTCAAAACAAGATGCAAAACCAATAGAGCAAACCACCAAACATGAAGAAATTTATGTCTTACCTCAACCAACAAATCTTAGAAAATCTTGGATTTTTCCATCAAGTCTACCGGTTGCAAAACTGGTCACAGAACATGTGAAAGATATCTTGTAGCACATATCGAATGTGTCTAGACTAGACTAAGTACAATAATTAAAATATAAGATAACAAACAACAGTTTACTAATTTATATTGCATTAACAACTGTTAAATCCCTTCTTTGTCATCTTGTAAGGCTTTCATTTGGTCAAGTGAGTTAAATCTTATTTCTTTTGAAGATATCAAAAACCTAATAAAGGAAAAGGAAATTGCCAACCATGTAAGTCTTTCATTAAATTTCTCTGTCATATTGCATAAGCCTTTATAACATAATGTTACAATTATAAATGATATTTTTAGGTAATTGATGATTATGGAGAGATACTCTTTGCTAACCAATAAAGAATAGGACAACAATCAACTTCATTTTTTTTCACATGCATGGGCTTGGTATGTTTCTTACTACCCTTTTATTTTATTTTCTCTAAAATATATTTACTACTTTCTTCTTTTGAGCGTGTCCTTGTGTGTGAAATTTCTGTGGCTTGTCTAATTTTCTCTGGCTAGTTATGTGCATGTGTCTTAAAATTTCTCTGCTATTTGAAATTTCTCTCTGTGTATGTTTCTAAAATTTTCTGTCATTTCAAATTTCTTTGACCACATTTGCTATCATTAATTTGTGTTGACTGTCTCATTTTCTCTGGCTAGTTGTATGCTTGTGTGTGTATCTGTCTGGAATTTCTCTAGGTGTATGTCTAAAATTTCTCTATGTATGTGTTTGAAATTTTCTATCTTGTTTGAAATTTCTATGAGCATTTTTTGATTTTCTCTTACCACAGAACTTTATCAAGTTAACGGGAAATGATTCTTTCCGAATCTTATTGTTTGACAAGCATCTTGAACATGCATAGCGGAACTACCAGTTCCTTCATTTCCCAAAATAGTGGTGGCAATGAGAAGTCAACTGATGAAAATCATTAGACCTTGTTGGTCTTGGACAAAAAAAGACGGTTTATGAGGTAC
Organism: Camellia sinensis; assembly: GCF_004153795.1. NCBI lineage: Eukaryota > Viridiplantae > Streptophyta > Magnoliopsida > Ericales > Theaceae > Camellia > Camellia sinensis. The sequence goes on from NW_021026243.1 coordinate 885,445, forward strand.
TACAACTCCCTAAAGCCAAGGAGAAACGATGCGCACGACAAATATCTCGAAGATGCAAAACAATTGGTAACAAATGTAGATTTCTCTGATCTATAACACATGAAATTACCAACACATTTGACATTTGACTCCTAAAAATCCAAATATGTATGTTATTTAAAATTTCTTTGATTGCATGTGTTTGAAATTTTCTCTGTTATTTGAAATTTCTCTACTCACATTCAACTCACATTAATTTCTATGGTTTGTCTCATTTTCTCTGGCTAGTTGTGTGATTGTGTGTGTAATTTTCTCTAGCATTTGAAATTTCTTTGACTAAGATAGAGTCCCACTAATTTATGTCTTCTTTGATTTTCTCTAGCTAATTGTGTCCTTGTGCGTATAAATTTCTCTGTTATTTGAAATTTCTTCGGCTAGTCACATGTACACAGCTCACATAATTAATATTTTTTTTCTTTTGTAGCAAGATTACGTGGAGAAATTTTTGAAAGTATGCCATGAAAGAGAGGCACAATCACATTCCTCATTTAAATTAATGGACTCACAAAGCACAAGTTATGACCTTGAATATATCGAGAATGCTCCATAATAAGTCAGTGATTCATAAGTGTCACGATCGAAACCCACCCCTATAGGTTTAGGGCCATGACCGGCCAGTAATCTTGAGATTACCTACGGCCTCAATAGACAAAATCAATGTCAATGTAATTTACAGGGCTTAGTGGAAGTAATATGCAACATACAGATGAACCATTGAGCTGTGCATACATGTAAAACCTCATATAATAACTGTGCAACCAGTCTTACTTATGTCCATTCACACACCACGGTAAATCCTTAGCACTCAATACATAATTCAAACATCCATAGTTTTTAATTCAAAACAACCCCAAAAAAACAAAATAGAAGAGTATCACAATAGGGGTTTTTAGTTGCTTGGCTCCACTCAAGCCCAAGCTTACTCCAACTAGGGAGCTTTTCAAAATGGCTGACACATGAGTAGACTCCGAGGCTTCTCTATCCCTGATGCTCAGTTTGCTCACCTACATATACATATAAATAGTGAGCTAGGGCCGAGTGAGTAATAACAGAATAAATGAGTTAAATGAATGAAGTTTGATAATGTTTCAATACGATTCCCGTTTCAATTCAACTCATAATGATCCAATAATAGCACAATAGCAATAGTCTTTTCAAATGATACATCCAATAGCGTAACAATATTTTGATATCAATGGGACCACAAAGGTTGATCAATGGGACCACGAGGGTCAATTAATGTTCCATAGTCAATGTGATCACGACAGTATAACATTAGAGATTTCTATGTTTTAATTATCCAATAGGCAACGGTATTGTTTCCCCTGGGCGAGGGCCAATGGGCCATGATATTGTTTCCCCAGGCAAGGGCCTCACTATTAGATGCCACAAATACAATTCAAACATGAACTTCATTCATTAAAGGAAAACAACATTCCAATAAACCAATCATATAACAATTTCAAAAGTAAATATAGTTTAAACATATATTTATGGAGTTACTACTCACAGTGGATTAAATTGACGCTAGGCCTCGGACGTCCACCTATATAAAATACATAGTAAAAACACATTGAGGTTCCATCTCGATTTAACGTTTAATCTCAATTCAATTCGCTTCTTGTATGTTTCTACATCAATTCCTTCTTATTGTTATCTTTATCATGGTCTAAGAATGCTTTAATAAGCATGAGGATGCAATGATGCACTTCTGAAAGATTTTTGAAAGTTGCTGAAAATAAGGTGTTTGCTCGAACACACACTGTGTTGCTCGAACGATCCATCAATATGCAAATGGGTCGCTCGAGCGCACACTTGGTCGCTCGAGCCGTTTATAAAGGCTGCAAAAGTATTGGATGCTCGATTTTCACGCTCGATGATCGCTCAATAGTCGCTCGAGCCAAGTACTGAATAAAAGTGGGTTCGCTCAAGCGCACATTCAGTCGCTCGAGCCATTGTGGAATTGTCTACAAAACTACTGGGAATTTGAAATGTACGCTCGAGCAACACTTCCATCGCTCGAGCGAATTGCTCGAATTCTGGAATTTCCAGAATTGTGTTTGAAGTTCAAACTTGCAATTCAAATACTTAAACCTTGCATGATTGGTATAAAATCATGGAAAAACATTGTATAACATGAAAACACACTCAATTTGAAACCAATTACTCAAAATCATGATAAATTCTCAAACCAAACTTAGAACTTCATGCTATAAACCATGCCTATCTTGAATTTGATTATTTTCTTTTTAAAACTCAACAAAATGGTATAAAAAGATGTGAAACCATGTAGAAGTCTTCAAGATTATGTGTCTACAACTCATGCATGTGGTGACTTTGATGAAATTCAACCTCAAGGTCAAGAATTTATGCATGCACGTATATGACTAGCTTGTTTCTTCCAAATTCATGGTAATCCTAGCTTCCTCTACACAATTACATGCAAATGAACTTAGGAACTTGATGAATTCAACTTCTATATGGATTATCTACAAGAATTGATGTGATTTCCATATCTAGAGTTGAAGTCAAGTGCAATCCTAGCTCAATTCTTCAAGTCTTCTTTAATTCTCTCTCTATAGTTGAGTTCTCCCTCTCTTTCTCTCTAAAATCTCAGCTCAAGAGTGTATGAAGATGATGAATTCATAAGCTTAAGCTACATATATATATATATATATAGGTTCAATTAGCTTAAGTTTATTAAGCTTGCTTAGGGATAATTAATCCCACTTAATCCTAATTAATTCCAATAAATTATTCTAATTATTTTGATCCAAATCAAATTTTAATTAAAGTTGCCATAAAATTCTAAATATTCTAATTAGCCCATTGGGCTAGCCAATTTTGATTTCTAAAGCCGTTAAGGCTCTCAATTTTTGTCTCTAAATCAACAATTCTAACAAGTATTCCATGAACAAATAGATATTCACAGTTAAGCATACAATTAAGCAATTAAACTCACACAAATAAATATATAAAAATAATGTACGTATTGGGGTCGTCACAATAAGTTTCAAACGACATCTAAAAATAAGATAATTTAATTTGCATGTTTCTCAAAACTAAATACGCCTATAATTTATATGCAATGTGGATTGTGGCATCTTTGTATACTACATAATGAGACAATACATTAACCATGAACCTATCAGCTCGACATTGTCAAAAAAATATGCAAGGTTGTTGAGGGTAGAAATCATAGAGAGATTTCTTACAGAAGTTGGCCAGTCATTGACAGAATCAATTGAAATACCACATAAGAAGTACCACAAGTAGAGTGATGAAAGAATACTAGTGAAATTAAGACTAACTAGTAAATGACCCATGTAGTTAGGAATAGTCCTTCAATATTTGTTTTGATATATTGAAGGATTAATGATGGTTGATATATATATATATATATATTGACTAATGTAAACTTCAAAATTTCATTGCTATGAATGGTTAAATATATGTTTTTTTATTTCTTTGATGATTACCAATTCTCTTTATGTCTTATTGATAATGCATGCTAACTGGTGATTATCAATACAATGTACATTGAGAAAATTCTATTTGTAAAGAAATTTCTCTGGTTTGAAGTTACTAGAATTTCACAGAGAAAATTTTAGAAATTAATATAAACATAGAAAAAACACTATCCAATGCAAAAAAACACCATCCAATTCTAGTTTGATCATATAATTTGTTTGTACCAACACAATGCACTAGAAATTAACATAAACACAGAAGGAAAAAAAAACACCATCCAATACAAAAAACACAATGCACAAAGTAAATTTCTCTAGTATGTAAATTTCTCTAGATGAATTTGATTGGTATTATAAGCACAGTGCAAAAAGTATGTGTTGTATTGATCTAGAAATTATAGAGAAAATTGAAAAAAAGTTCAGAGAAAATTACACAACACAATGCACAACAAATACATTATCTTGGAATATGATCCATATGCATACAAATTTCTCTGAAATTCCTCAAATTAAGGCAATCAAATCACATCCAAAACAAAAATGTATTATTCGATCAATAAAATGTAATGTAAACAATTAAAACGAATGGATATTCTCAATTATTCACTAAAGGTTCATTTGATGTCCTCTTATTGTGGCGACCAATACTCCTACATCGGCCCACACTTTTAAATTCTCCAGTAAAAGCAATTCTGTTCTTTTTTAGCCTCCCATCTGGTCTCTTACTCAATGGAAGTAAAATCATAGCATCATCAATGGTATAGATAGGTTTTTCAACAGTTGAAACTAGTCCAATTGAAAACGAGTATGCTTAATGTTACATATCAACATGAAAAAATGGTTCAACGAATGAATTCAAATTCTTTCCACTCCTAAAAATTGCAAGAACATATTGACATGGATACCCATTTATGTCCGACTTGCGACATGAACAAGTTTGCAAATCAAGATCAACCATAACCGAAGGAAAACAATGCACTTCAAACATATTCTCGGATGATAAACTCACATTCCATGTCCTCCCTTCCATGAAAGCTTTCTCCAACACGCAATCCATACGAGGACAAAGAAATTTATTCCATTTACTAAAAAGTAGCCTCCTATCAGATCTCATATTCATGATTTACAACCATATCATGTCTACCAAATTTGTTATTGGCAAGTGTCGAGCTTCTTGTATCTATGAATTGAACAACTCGGCAACAATTGAATGCATTTTCCCATATCGTTTCCCCTCAAAATATGCATAACCTCAATTTTCATATTGTAAAATTCTCAAGAAACCATTTACAATATCTCCTCCCTCACTTTTTATTTCATTCAACTTGAAATGGAATGACGCCTTTGTCGGAGCATATGCACATTCTGAAAACTTGGACACAATCGTCTCCCTAGCCAAACTTGCGTTTCCACATGATCACCTATCTCTCAAATTTCTCTTTAGATGTTCAAAACAAAATGCATGATAGCAATTAAGGAAAAACATTGCAATTCCTTCCACAATACCACAATGTCGATCTGATATGAAACTTATCACCCTCTCCGGTGCCAATAATTGACACAAATGTTCAAGGAACAAATACCAATTGTCCTTCTTATCAAAATCAACAATAGCAAAAGCTAGAGGAAAAACACCTACAAAACAAATAGGAACAAGCATCTCAGATATACACATGCAGAGAAAATTCACACAATAACCATATCCAAAGAAAATTCACAAAATTACAAATAGTGACCACAACCAGAGAAAATTCACAAAGTGACCACATCCAAAGAAAATTCACACAGTCAGAGAAAATTCACAAAATTACAAACAGTGATCACAACTAAAGAAAATTCACAATGACCACATCTAGAGAAAATTCACATAGTCAAAGAAAATTCACAAAATTACAAACAATGACCACAAACATAGAAAATTCAAACAGTTCCCACATCCAGAGAAAATTCACATAGTCAGAGAAAATTAGATATATTTCTAATTACCTTCATTCCCATCTTTCCTTGTCGCAGCAAGCATAACCCCTTTATATCGTCCTTTCAAAAAGTTCTATCAAGGAACAACAATAGCTAACAATAGTTGAAACCAACAATGCATGCATGAAATACCACAAACAGTCTTTTGAAACGCGTGTTATCTTCAAAATCCAAATCAAAACGACTACTTAGATTGTTCTTCCATGCCTTATCAAAATACCACCGTAATTAATCAAATGACAAATAAGAATCCCCATAAGTACTACCTTTTACTTTTTCAACCCCCAACCAACCACAATTATAACTGATTGAGACCTGATACTTGTCTGTCAGTTCTTTGACAACATCCACTGGACGAGTTAAAAGCTTCACACTTACCACTTCAAGTATCAGCCTAGAAACTAAGCTGGAAGTCATCCTACCATATTTACTAGTGCGAACTGTCAAACCATACGTATGCTTATTGTTCAAAGTTCTTATGTAAAAAAACCTATTTGTTTTTTTCGATTGAAGCATGTATATGCCACATCCATTCCCTTGATTCCTTATATGTATATTCTACAGTAACCCTTAGCTTGTCATTGTAATATATGTAAGTCAAAACCAACCTCAATAGCATACTTGCACAAAACAGTACGGAATTAAGCCACATTATTCTCAAATTTTTGTCCAATACTTCTAATATTATTTTGCCAACCAGTTGATAATAACACCTTTTCTTGGTGAGAGCAAAACTCAGAGAGTGAATTCCTTTCAATATTTACAAGTCTATCACATTCACCATGTGCAACATCTGCCTATTTAGACTCTACTTCATCCTCTTAATCAGAAGTACTACACCTAACAACTGAAATATCAACTATATCAACACCACATATACAAACAACCTTCAACATATTCACAAAATCAATATTATCTTGAACCATACAATTTGGATGGCCCATAATACAATATGAAATAGAGATCGTTTCAGGTTTCAAATTCTTCCATGTTTTACACAAAATGCCAACCAATTCCTCAAAGTTCAATTCACATGAAACATTAATAACAATAGTATCATTCCTATATTTGCACCAGCAACAACATTGCCCTATCCATCTAAACAACAAAAAAAAAACACAAAAAATAACTTGTTCAATATAAATAAATTTGGAACATCACACAAAATACATAAAAAAACACAATATAAAAAATAACGTAAGCATACAAACTTACACAACAGAGAAAATAATAAAATGCCATGTCCAAAGAAATTTACAAACTTAAATTCACTTTGAAGATCACAAAAACAAAAACGCAATCAAAACACAAAATGCTAACTATTCTACAAAAAATAGAGCAAATCACACAAAATCCATACATCTAATCCAGAGAAAATAAAAAATAAAAAAATAACACACTTGTAATAAATTGCCCATATAAAATTATTAACAACACATAAAAGTCCAGAGAAAACTACAAACTTATAATTGATAAGCATTTTAAACACTAAAAAAATCACAGAGAATTGCTAACTATTCCACAAAAATACAAAGAAAATCACAGAGAAAATCTTATTTGAGCATAATTCCAAAAATTCCATTTAAATTACCAATCTATACATCTTGTACGGGGAGCAAATATTCAGGCGAGCCCGTACTCCTTTCTTCCAAGCTCCCTGTCTGTCCGATCGACCTGCGAACAAAACAGCGGTGAGCTACCCGGCGGTGTGTGGCCGGAAAACCCCTCCGGCAGTCAAGTTAGCACACACTCAGGGATAGAGAGAGAGAGGAGAGACTTCTGTGCTTTGTGTACGTCACCAAATGATCATCCCCTCAGCATGGGGGGCGTAGACACGCTTATATACCTTCTGTGCTCCAAATCTACTCCTATTAGTCTCTCGACACGTGGTGCTGTTGTCCCATCTGTTAGCACAAATCCAGCAATCACCACCTAACCAAACCGTCTGGATATCTAGGCGAAGCCCGGCAGACCGGCGGAACCACCTCGGCTTCTTCTGACCGCGCTGCGCAGCATATCTAAGTGATCCACTCGCCAAGCCCTAGAAAGACCGAGCTCAGTTGTATTCCGGCAAGCCGAGCTCAAGGTAGGTCGAACCGGTTAGCTATAGGCCTTCCTGCCGAGCTGAACGCACGAACCGTGGAATCCAGAATGGTAGGCAGTCATCTCGGCCGAGCAACTTCAAGTAGCCTGGTTTCTACACAAACGAGCCCAAGTAGCTCGGTCCAACATGGCCCTATGCCTTAACCAAGCAAAACCTCTCTGGACAAGCCCAAGCTACCGCGACCCAAACGTGTTCAGCACTCAACTTGCCCGGCCTTTGCCATGGTCCATTTCAGCTCATAAAATCTTCCTTTCAATTGCCCCTTAATTCCGTCCGCACAAGCGTGACTGGGATTACATGATCCAACCGGGGTAGACTCTTCCTTGGTCCTCAGTTTGCAAGTAGTTAACCGTGGTAATCGACATGCCTGGTTTCTAAACTTGCCCGGTCGACGCCTCATATCGCCTCCCTGTCTCTTCAACTCTGACGCCACCATTAATTGGGACATGCGTCGCTCGTTTATTTGCCTCGAGCAGCAACCCTCACGTCCCTTCACATTCAAAAATTTTGGCGGTCTCTCTCTCTTCCATATATACGTCATTTCTCCCTTCATTTCATTCTTACTGACTCTCCTTCAGTTCTTGGCATTCTAGAGCTCCAGAGCCTTCAAAGAGCTTTCTTCTTACTTCTTGCTGTGTTCGTGCTTGAAGACTTACCTCCAGCCCCATTCTGGTAAGTTCTTTAATCCCTTTATTGCTATTTCATTTGATATTCTTCATTCTAGGGCACAAAAACCATAGGTTTTAGGGTATAGCTCCCCTAAATCCTCCCATGCCCCTTGTCCTTCTTGCTGTTCTTCAGCCCCAGTGATAAACACCTGAAGATCTGGGGCGGATTGGGCTCCAGGTCTTCTCTTTATCCCAAAAAACATTAAAACCAAGCAAATTGCTAGTTTTAAGAAAACTTCTGTAGAAACCGAGGTAGGCAGAGTACTTGACCGGTCGACCGGGCTAACATTTGGTCCGCTTGACCGGCCGTGCTCTTGAATTCACCTTCACGACCAAGGTGGTTTGGCACTCCATCTGACCGAGCTAAAGTCAAGCTCGTTTCGCGCGACCGCGCTCCCACTTACACTTACCCTCCTTTTCCTGCAGAGTCCAAGGAGACCACACCAACTCCGAGGCCCTCTAAGACCAAGCAGCCATCAAGCAAGAGTTTTGTGCCAAACCACCTCAGCCGAGCTCAAACCAGCCGGCCACACATGGGGCGCTACCGCTTCCTTGTCGACACTCCGGTTGGTCTGGCCGCGTTCCGGGAAGAGTACGGTATCCCGGACGACGTTCATTTAGAGCTCGGCGTTGAGGACACAACCCCATAGGGCAGATTAGACCAGTGTCCCTTCACCGTGCTGTCAATTATAGAAGGAGGCCTCCGCTTCCCAGTTAATCCACTGATCTACGAATTCTTGTGGCGCATCGGGCTAGCTCCAACCTAGGTCTCAACCAACACTTACAGAATAATCAACGGGATCCATGAACTGAACAGCCGGCTAGGGACCAACCTAGGACTAGCCGAGATACTGCGCCAGTATACCCTCGGGCATACAGGTGATGGCCTTGCCTACTATTTAAAAATCAGACCGGGCAAGGAGAAGATAGTGATCGGCACCCTAGACAAGGACTTGCACGACGATGACTTTTTCTGGGTATCTGGTAACTACGAAACAACTGACGTACCGGGCTGGTTTATCAGCAAGAATTTCGGCGAGACATGTAAGTCGTGCTAACTGCTCAGTCAATTTTATCTTTCTTCACTATTCTGTACTTAGCATTTTTTCTTCTTTCCTTTGCAGCAATCGAAGCCCTGCAAGCCCACTACCATTACCCCCAACGAAGCAGCCATCAGAACCGTGCTCCGCTACCGCAACTGGGATTGCCACGAGCTCCTCGGTTACAAACTGACATACAGATATTCAGCTCCACGCGCGGAGTAAAGTCACTGACTTTCTTTGTGCTCCATCTCCACCTCCCGATCCCACATTACCGGACGTGCCATTCATTCGGTTGACCGAGGTAGAAGAGATGGCCAAAAGAAGCCGCATCAAGAACCTCATCACTGCCACCTCCACCGAAATACCGAGCATCCCAACCCACTCTCCTGCTACCAGGCAATCCAGCGGGACCATGGTCGCACTAGCGTCTCCCGCCGCCAGGCAAGCCAGCAAAGACAATTGCCAGGTTGGAAAAAGGCCACGCGCAGACCCTTCCGCCGAGCTGGTTGCGGAGCTCAACACCGAACAACCTGCTGTGATAACTGACCTAATTTCGCCATGAAGGCCCCAACTCAAGCACCGGGGTAAAGAGATCCTGGCGACAGCTTCTGTCAAAGGCGATAAGGGGCATCTGCTCGTCTTTGACCTCACTAAAGCCTTGTTGCTACCGAGTGACGTGGTCGACAGCGACCACGTGCCAGACACCCAGCTGGTGAAATCCTCGGTCAAGTCTATGACTAGGGTAAGAACTTTGCACACTTTGTTCAAATTTTTCCAAGTGTTTGCTCGGTTTTCTTTCTAATCAAGCTTTCTTCTTGCAGGCTATCCAGAAACAACACTTGGTCCTGGAGCGCATTCACCGACTCCGACAGAAGGCAACCAACTCTGCCAGCTAGGTCGAACGCCTTCAGGCCAAGTTGGGGCGATCAAAGACTTCGCTTGAGATGGAAAATTCTGACAACTTAAGGTTGCTCGGCCAGCTTGGTGTTGCCGAGCAAGAGAGGGATGCGCTCAAGACCGAGCTGGAGAGGTTGAAGCAATCAAGAAAGGAACAGTTGGAGGATGCAAACAATGCCAGCTTCAAGAAGGCCGAAGAGAACTACACTAAGCTAGTCCACGCCACCCAAGACATCTTCTTCAAGGCGGGCTAGAAGGCTGCTTGTGAACAACTCAGACAAGGACCTGATATCAACGTGTTTGCCACTCCTCCAGCTGCCTTCCTGCCGACCTATCTTGTGCGCTATGCCACCGACACCTTCAGCGCATTGCAGGCTGAGGTCGAGGAAGAAGATGCTGAAGACGTCGAGGAGAATGTGGAGGGTGACAACCGCCCAAATCATTCCGGCCAGGAGAAAACCGGCGCCCAGGTGACCACAACCACGGTCGACCTGAAGGCCTCGACCGAGGATGAATTCATAGACCTTTCCCCCCTAGCTTAGTTTTCTTTGTCTTCTTTCTTTTTGTTTGAACATGTAACAGGGCTATCTACCCCTTTTGTAATTATTTTGCACATCAATGAAAAAGTTCAATTTTCATTAAGTGTTTGCACGGTCTTCAAGCTAAATAACTTCAGCCGGACAAAATACTTCGACAAAAAAGACCATTTTGTTTAACTTATTTAACTGGAAAAGACGTCTCGGTTTGAATCATAAAGTTGAGTAAATCATCAACTCAGTCAACTGAAATAAAACATCTCAGTTCAAATCTCAAAATTTGAACAAATCATCAACATGTTCGACCGGAATAAACATCTCAGTTCAAATCACAAAGTTGAACAAATCATCAACTTGTTCGATCGGAATAAACATCTCGGTTCAAATCACAAAGTTGAACAAATCATCAACTTGTTCGACCAAAGTAAACATGTCGGTTCAAATCTCAAAGTTGAACAAATCATCAACTGGTTTGACCGGAGTAAACATCTCGGTTCAAATCACAAAGTTAAACAAATCATCAACTTAGTAAACCGGAATAAAACATCTCGGTTGGAATCTAACAATAAGCAACGAAAACACGCAGAATGCTGGAGCAAACACACGACACTTCTGTAAATTGACAAAAAAGAATATTATATTCTGAAGTGTGAGGCCAAAAATTCCTTTGCACAAAAAGAACACAAACTATGAAAAACTAAAAATAGTACAATTTGAGGTTGGCCGCATTCCATGGCCGGGGTATTCCTCTGCCCTCTAAATCCTCCAAATGGTATGCCCCCTTGCTCGCCAGACCGGTTATCTTGTAAGGTCCTTTCCAATTTGCCCCTAGTTTGCTTTCTCCTAGCACCAGGGTGTTGCCCATAACCTTCCTTAAAACCCAGTTGCCTACTTTGAATGGTCTGGGGTGCACCGTTTTGTTGTATTTTCTTGAAAGCTCTTGTTGGTAGGCGGCCACATGGATGAGAGCCTTTTCCCGGCATTCTTCCACTAGGTCCAATTTCAGGGCAATGGCTTCGACGTTCAGCTCGGGCTCAAAACTTTCACTGCGGAGGGTGGGCATACCGATTTCCCAAAAGGATGACCGCCTCCATGCCATATGTCAAGGCAAAAGGAGTTTTCCCAGTGGATCGCTGCGGGGTCGTTCGGTATGCCCAAAGAACGCTTGGGAGTTCCTCGGCCCATTTTCCCTTGGCTTTCTCAAGCCTTTTCTTCAACCCATCAAGAATAGTTTTGTTTGATGCTTCGGCTTGACTGTTAGATTGCGGGTAAGCCAAGGTAGAGTTGTAGAATTCAATCTTCAAGTCTTCACAAAATCCCCTGAATAGGCGACCGTTAAATTGGGTGCCGTTATCAGAGATCAGAATTTTGGGGACGCCAAACCGCGTGACCACATTCTGCCAGACAAACCGTTTGACGTCTTTCTCCTTGATTTTCGCCAAAGGCTCAGCTTCAACCCATTTGGTGAAGTAATCTGTAGCCACGATGAAGAACTTCCGGTTGCCTAGTGCCGTTGGGAGTGGCCCCACTATATCTAACCCCCACATCGCAAAGGGCCAAGGGCTGGTGAGGGAAAGAAGTTCCCTGGCCGGCTGTGGATTTGGTGGGCAAACTTCTGGCACTTCTCACATTTACGAACATACTTCTGCGTGTCTGCTTGCATGCACGGCCACCAATATCCTTGCGAGATAGCCTGGTAGGCTAGAGATCTGCCCCCTATGTGACTGCTGCATATGCCTTCGTGAATTTCGTACAGGAAAGCTTCCACGCTGCTTGGGTGTACACACTTGAGATAGGGACCGGTGAAAGACTTCTTGTATAAAGCGCCAAATGGAGAGAGCCAAAATCGCTCTGACTTCACCTGGACTTTATGTGCTTCCCTTTTGTCAGTGGGAAGGGTCCGATCTTTGAGGAAGAGGATAATTGGGTCCATCCAGGAAGGACCTAGCTCGGTGTAGAGTACTTTAGTCTGCTCGGCTTCCTCAATGCTGGACCTCGGAAGGAATTCAATCAGAAGAGGGCAGGGAGATGTGCTATCGACCATGGAAACGAGGCCGGCTAATTCATTCGCTCGGCCGTTTTCTTCACGGCCAATTTGTTGGACCCTTATTGCCTGGAATCGCTTGATGTGGTCTCTTACCAGAGCTTGGTACTTTGCCATTCTGTCATCTTTAGCTTCGTAAACCCCAGAAACTTGGTTAACCACAAGTTGGGAATCACTATAAACCATTAGCTCGAATGCATGCATCTAAAGCGCGCTCTTGAGCCCTGCCAAAAGCGTCTCGTACTCAGCCTCATTGTTTGATGCAGGAAATCTAAGGGTGATAGAGTGTTCAATGGTCAGTCCATCTGGAAAAATCAGAACTACGCCCAACCCGGCACTGTGGTAGTTAGAAGCCCCATCTACGAAAAGTTTTCACATTTCGACCACAAAGAGCTTCCAACATTCCGAGGGGTCCTGGGAGGCTTGCAGGTAGATGGGCGCATGGTCGCTCGGCTGTGCAGCGTCAGGTTCAATGCCGATCGGCTCCACTTCCGACCGGACAAGCACCGCACTAACTGCATGCTGAGAAACGGCCAGATAAAGGTAAATTTCCTCGCCGGGCTTCGGTGTTACCAACAGTAGTGCTGAAGACAGATACTCCTTGAGCTCGGCCAAAGCCCGGTCACAATCTTCATCCCATGAGAACTTTGATTTCAAAGCTTGAAAGAAAGGGCGGTAGCGATCTGATGACCGGCTTATGAATCGGTTAAGTACGGCGGCCATTCCAGCCAGATGTTGTACGTCCTTAGCCGAGCTCAACTGCTTTAATTCTTATACGGCTCTGATTTGTGTGGGGTCTGCCTCGATACCTCGGTTTGTGACTAGAAAGCCTAAGAATTTTTCGGATCCCACGCTAAAGGCACACTTAGACACATTCAGGCGTAGCTTGTGTCGTTTGAGAATGGAAAACATCTCGGCTAAGTCGGACAAGTGGTCTGCTTGATGCCGGCTTTTGACCACCATATCATCAATATAAGCCTCCATCGTCCGGCCTAGCAGAGGAGTGAACATTTTGGTCACCATCCTTTGGAAAGTTGCCCCAGCGTTCTTCAAACCAAAAGGCATGACTCGGTAGCAGAAGAGTCCCCGTGGAGTAGTGAAAGAGGTGACCTCACAGTCGGGGCCATGCATGGCAATCTAATGATAGTCGCGGTAGGCATCCAGGAAATTGAGCCTGTTATGTCCGGCCGTTAGATCCACCAACTGGTCTATTCTGGGCAGGGGAAAACTGTTTAGGGCATGCTCGATTAACGGTCTTGTAGTCGACGTAAACTCGCCACTTCCAATTCTTCTTGGGCACTACCACCGTGTTTGAAATCCACCGAGGGTAGTGCACTTCCTAAATAGCCTGAGCTTTAAGCAAATTCTTTACCTCTTTTACGACTATCTCGGCGTGGTGCAGCGCCGATCTCCTAGTTCTTTGAATGACCGGCCTTGCACCGAGGAAGACGTTGAGGTGATGAAAAATAAAGCTCGGATCGATGCCAGGCATGTCGTAGGGCGACCATGCAAAGACTTCGATATTTGCCATCAAGAATTCCAACATCTCGGTCCTCTCTTGGGCGGTAAGGCTTGAGCCGAGCAAGAAGAACTTGCTCGGGTTTTCAGTGTCAATCCGCACTTCTACCAACTCCTCAACAACTTTGTCCTCAGCCTTAGCGCCTACATCTTCAAGGACTCCATGGTCTTCTGGTCCTTCAATCATTTGGACGAAACCTTTGGCAGCTCGGCTCCCGTTCACTGCAACAAAGCATTATTTCGACATGACTTGATCGCCCCAAACTTCCTCAATTTTCCCCATAGCCGAGGGAAATCTCATGACCTGGTGGTAGGTCGACGCTACTGCCTGCATAGCGTGAAGCCATCCCCTTTCAAGGATCAGATTATATGTAGACGGCACTTGCAATACCCAGAACTCCACTTGCTTGACCATGGATCCCGCTTTGACTGGCAGAATAATTTTTCCCAAAGGCTACTCCGGTTGCGAGTTGAAACCAACCAGTGGCGAAGTTGCCGGAGCCAAGTCTGTATCTCGGAGTTTGAGCTGTTTGAACGCATCGTAATACATGATCTCGACCGAGCTTCCCTGGTCGATCAAGATGCGCTTGACATCGAATTCCTTGACGCGGAGTGCACCTTGACAGCTGTCCTCTGTCTGACCGGGTGAACTTTGGCTCGGTCTTTCCGTCGTAGAGCGTGAACTTTGGCTGGTGGAAGCCCGTGGGAAGTGGTGTTGTTTCTATCTCCAGGGAAAAAGGAGTGGCGCTCAGCCTTGCCAAATTCGTGTCTGGAGGAGGAGGCACAGCTGGACGGGGTGGAGGCATTACGACCTCTTCACTGCCGTGACCCCTATAGGATAACCGCTGGAATGCCGGTACCCTCTGAGTCTCCCGCCGGCGAGCCCGCTCCTTCAAGACTTCCCTCAAATCCTCTGAACGAGCGGAGTAGGAGTACCCTGATGTCGTCGCCGGACGTGAGGGTTGGTAAGTGCTATCATGCGCGCTAGACTTCTCTACGGGCGCGTCGGAATCTCCAACCTTGTAACTTCTGGTAATTGAGAGGGACGGAGTGTGCCGCTGGCTCTGACTGCCTGAACGGCGGGGTTGGGTGCGCTCACTGTGATCTCCCACTCCAGCTATACCCTTCCCTTTGACATGCCGCTTAAGATCCTACATCTCCGCCGCCATTCTCCGGATGACGGCTTCTTGGTCCCTTAACTTGCGTTCTAGACGTCTGGCGTGCGATTCTCTCCGTCGCCGGTGATCGTTTGGACTCCGAGAATGACCAAAGCTTCTTCCGCGCTTATCCCACGCGTCTCTTGAATGTCCTCCTTGAGAAGCCTCCAGGTCCGCCATAGAAGGAATGGCGGGGTGTCCTTCTCTCCGTTTGGCTGACTCCGGGGTAACTCTGTCGATGGCGAACAACGGAACCTCTTCGTTGTTCGTCATGGACGATGATCAGATGAGCTGGGAAGACAAGGTTTTGTCTATCAAGATTCCCATAGACGCGCCAATTGTACGAGGAGCAAATATTTAGGCGAGTCCGTACTCCTTTCTTCCAAGCTCCCTATCTGTCCGATCGACCTACAAACACAACGGTAGTGAGCTACTCGGCGGTGTGTGGCCGGAAAATCCCTCCGACGGTCAAGTTAGCGCACACTCAGGGATAAAGAGAGAGATGAGAGACTTCTGTGTTTTGTGTATCTCACCAAATGATCATCCCCTCAGCATGGGGAGCGCAGACACGCTTATATACCTTCTGCGCCCCAAATCTACTCCCATTAGTCTCTCGACACATGGTGCTGTTATCCCATCTGTCAGCACAAATTCAGCAATCACCACCTAACCAAACCGTCTGGATATCTAGGCGGAGCCCGGCATGCCGACGGAACCACCTCGGCTTCTTTTGACCGCGCTGCGCGGCATATCTGAGTGATCCACTCGTCAAGCCCCAGAAAGACCGAACTCGGTTGCATTCCGGCAAGCCGAGCTCAAGGTAGGTCGAACTGGTTAGCTGTAGGCCTTCCTGAATGGCAGGCAGTCATCTCGGCCGAGCAACTTCAAGTAGCCCGGTTTCTACACAAACGAGCCCAAGTAGCTCGGTCCAACATGGCCCTATGCCTTAACCATGCAAAACCTCTCTGGACAAGCCCAAGCTACCGCGGCCCAAACGTGTTCGACACTCAACTTGCCCGGCCTTTGCCATGACCCATTTCAGCTCATAAAATCTCCCTCTCACATCTAATCTAGAGAAACTTATAATAACATGTCCATAGAACAAATTAAAACAACAATTCCAATTCAAATAAAAAAAAGCATAAAAAAAATAGAGATTGAACTCAAAAACACATTCATATCTACTGTAGAAAATTCACACATTGACCATAGAAATAACCTCTAGAAATCAAAAAACATACCAAATCAACTTCACTACAGAGAACATCGAACAACGAACACGATCTGGAACAACGAACAACTCGAAACACGATCAGAAATCAAAAATATGAAAAATGGAAATCGAAACCCTAATTCGAAATAAGAAATTGGAAACCAAAATCCAATCTCCACCTAAAAATCGGAAATCAAAACCTAATCAAAATCAACCTATTTATATAGGAGGGCAAATTAGGTATTTTATAATATAAAAACGGATAAAGGACCTTAACCATAAAAAAATATATATTGTGGACCTCTCCTGCAATCCAAAATTTGAGAGGATGTTAAACTAATTTTCCCATAATTATGTTTTGTTTTATGAAAAATATTATTTTCTATTTTGACAATAACTAAGCTTTTTATTCTTCTTCTTGTTCTTCCTCTTCTTCTTTTTTAAATATAAAATCAGGGTGTATAGTATTAGTTATCGCTAATCAAGAAAAATAAAAACACATAATTATATAAGCTTTGTAAAAAATAAATAAAAATGTTAATGATTCAAAATGATTTAACACCACAAATGTCATAATTTCGATACGGTGCACACGTTTTTAAGGATGTGTATTCTAAAATGACCCATCAATTTAAATTTCATCATCAATTTTTTTTTATTTATTTTTTATTTTTTATTTTTTTTATGGGAATGACTCTTTTTTATATCACTATCATTCATACTCCTCCATACTTCGTTTATGGGCCCCATTTGGGACAATAATAATCCAAACAATTTATTTTGTAAACATCACAATGAAAGTTGTTTGTTCAAAAAAGCAGTTTTATTGAATATTAATAAATAAATGAATGAATTGTAATTTGTCTTATAAAATAGACAGTTTAAGTTTAAACTCATAATTTCTATCTATTTAAAAAAATAAATTATGGTTTAAAAAACATTGAGGGAAAAAAAAAGCAAAAACAAAAACATAATCAAAAAGCCAATCAATTTTATGAGAAAATTGAAGTATATACAAGTGAAAGAAGCTTTAATAACTTATTTCAACCCAAACATAAAATATGATTAGTTAGTTGGATAGAAATGGTATGTGAGAAATTATAAATATAGGCCCTTGTCCTTGTAGAGCTTAATAAGGACAAGTGTGTATGTTAATAATAGTCAGCCTTACAACTAAGCCATATTCTCCACTCTTATGTCTGCCTGCCACTTGGACTATGTCTAATCCATTCATAGTGATTACCCATGTGGCAATCTCTGCATACGCAAGATTGTTTATTTATTATTATTATACTTTTAATTTATTTTGTAAAGTGTCAAACTTGTGATGACAGATAAGATGTGGTCATCATTAGTCTCAAATTATGAAAGAAATGATGAAGACCATAAGTCAAGAGAAAATGTCTCGTAACTCAAATTTTGTGGCTCAAAAGTGATTTAAATGGTCAAAACGATGTCGTTTTGGCCATTTTTATGTTGTTCTGTACTCAAAACGACGTCGTTTTGGTCATTTGAGCCATTTTTAAGCCACAAAATTTGAGTTACGTAGCATTATGGTAAGCCAAGTTGCATTGTTCTCTTAGTTTTAAGATACTGTTATGTTATATAAAGTTTACACCTAAATACACTTGAATTGGTGTAAATATGTAATTTATTTATTTATTTATTTATGTTTACTTTTTGAAAATATTTACAAGAGCAGTGACATAAAAATAAGAACAATTATGCCATAGATTTATTTATTTTTTATTATAAAAAAAAAAAACTCTCAACTACCTTAATTGTAAACTCTAATATACATATATGTATACACACACTTACATATATATGATTAGAGGTGTGGACATAAATTACATGTGAAATTTAAAATAATTGTGGTCATTATTTGAAACATTGAAGATCTAATAGTTACTCTGAAAATGAGCATTTTAGGTATGCCAAAATAGTAATAATTTTTTTTGTAAGTTCTGTTTTTATAAAAGACATTCGGGTCATAAATTCAATTTAAAAATTTAGAGGTCAAAAGTGAAAAATAATTTTTTAAAAAAATCATATTACTCCTACCTATCCACTTATATTGTACGTTATTTATTTTTGTATTTTCGTACAATTTGAATTAATTTCGATCCATTTAACCTTACTAAAAGGAAGATCAATGTAAATTATATCAAAATAGTGAAATTTATTGTATTTTTTTTAAAATCTTAAAGAAGATCAATGTAATTTACCCAATATATTATTAGTTATCAACTAACAGCATCTCAATTTGCTTTCACTTTTTATTTATTTATTGAGCCTTCACTTGTTATATCATCCTTAACATAAACCGACATAGTATTTTTTTTTTAATTTTAATTAATTTTATTATTATTATTATTATTTTTCTGGAGACCAGCATAGTTGATGAAGATGTACATAATATATATATATATATATATTGCACATTTATATAAAAAGACGAAGAAGACAAAGTTGCGTGATTCCCGGATTAGTAAGAGCCTTGATTAACGGGATGCAGTCCCATAGGAATTGGGTCACTGCTGTGTTGTGTCTCATTTTATAGTGTATTATAGATTTATTTTTATAATCTGAACCGTTCATGTTGTAAGGTTTGTTGAGTACTTCATGCCTACCAAAAATCATATTAATCGGATATCAATAACTATATGATTGATAATCAAAAATATAAACAAGAAGTTTTTCTTTTGAAAAATAGTATAGAAATATGCAATTCGATTATATAGTTATTGATATCCGATTAATATGTTTTTTGGTAGGTTTGAAGTACTCAACAAATCCTACAAAATGAACGGTTCAGATCATAAAAATTAACCCATAATGTATTTCAAAATGAGGCACAACCCAAGTCCGTCCCCATATATAGCCTCATGTTTATTTTGGGCAGTTAGCTTTTGTATTTTAATAATTTGATATAATTTTTTCTTTAAAAAATTCATTTAATAGGAAGTTATAAAGCATCAAGGTATAACGCAAGAAAATCGTGTACTTAAAAAAATTGTTTCCCTGCTACAAAATAAAAAATAAAAGAATAAATTTCTTCTGATCTATTGGATTTGCTTTTAAGGGGTTGCGGTTTTTTTTTTTGAAAATATGAAAAGTAGTTATATTAAAATAAAATAAACAACATATAGATTAAAAAGAAAAATAACAAGACTCTAAAGGATCAAACAAATATTCTAACAACAAAAACAAATCCACCAAAAAAACAATTACGATTTAAGAAAAACAATTACGAATTAAGAAAAACCACTGATCTTTTCATAGATATGATTTAGAAAGCTAGATCGAGGGCATGTAGTTTTATTGGTTATACCATCCGTGCGATGTATCCGATAAAAAAAATTCAAAAAAATATTTTATAAATTTTAATATATATGATTATTTAAGGAAAATTTACTATTTTTTTTTTTCAAGTTTTGGCCTTGTAATAAAATGGATTTTTAATTTTATCAATTTAAATTTTAAAATTTTTATTTATTTTCAATTGAAACCATTTGGTTATTTTCATTAACTAAAATTAATGAAAAATAAATATTTTAATCATTAAACTCAAAGAAAAAACATATTTCAGACATTTTATAAATATTTATATTAAATTTAATGATTAAAATATTCTTTTCTCCTCGATTTTACTTAGGAGATGTTTACTTAATATTATTGTCTGGAAGTTGTTAAACTTTTGAACAATTTCCCTACTTGCACTTCATTTATACTTGTGTCCATCCTCATAATAAGGTGGCTCATAGACCTTTTCAATTATTATCCTCAAATAAATAGAAATCGATTTGCCATTCACCATGTGCTTGAGAAAAGGTCCATGTTTCGAGTTCCCTATCTCCAATGGTGTGTTTTTATGGAAGAAATCATCTCATTTTGCATATAGTTGAAGAAAGCCATTTCCTTGAGGTGTCTTTAGGTAAATTTTGACGTGACAAGATCATATGATTGAAACACAAGTTACAATATGTAAACTTAATTGTTCCAAATAAAAGTAGGCAAGATAAAAATTGAATTTAAATGAATGGGTAAAAGTGTAAATAGACCGCATAAAATTACAGTATTGAAACATAGTACACACATATGCCAAGGGATTCTAACCCCAACCCTGCTATATGGGGGGACTTTTCCCAAACTAAGCCTCTTTTGCCTTCTATTTCCCAAACTAGGCCTAGTTTTGACGGAATTCCCAAACTAAGCTAAAGCGCTATTACAAATCGCGCTTTAACTGTTTGGAGGCCAAAATTTGATGAATAGTTAAGGTGCTATTGTGAATCGCGAGTTTAATTAATAAAACGCTGTTCGGAATAGCGATTTTATAAAACGCTATTATGAATAACGCTTCATTTTGAGAAAACGCTATTCAAAATAGCGACTTCACTATGCATCACGTTTGTGAATAAAACGCTATTTGTAATAGCGACTTCACTGTAGCTAAATGAAAACGCTAATTGAAAAAGCGTTTTTAACACTGCTATAAAACCCCGTCATTTGCATATATGTTTTTCACACTTACATTTTTCGTCTCTCGATCTACAGACTCTCCATCTCTCACTCTTCATCTCTCACTCTCCATCTCCCTCTGCTCTCAGACTCACTCGATCTCGCTCTGCCGGCTCACTATCACTCTCCCTCTGCTCTCTGCTCTCTGCTCTCACCCTGATCTCTGCTCTCTGCTCTCTCTCTCTCTCCGTGGTATGACATTTAACCCTAATTTTATGTATTTATTTTTTGTATTTGTGAAAATGTGATGTGTTTTAATTTGCTGTGAATGTTAGGGTTTTATATGTGAATTATTAAATGTGTTAGGGTTTGGAATTTTTTGGGTTTGGAATTTTTTGAATTTGTTTGTGGAATTAGGGTTTGGAAATTAGGGTTTGTGGAATTTTTTGAATTTTTTTTTGAAATTAGGGTTTGGAATTTTTTGAAATCAGAAATCAGGGTTTGGAAATCCGAAATCAGAAATGTGAATGCTTTTGAATTTGTGGAATTTTTTATGCTTTTGAATTTTTGGATGTTGCTTGTGAATTGAATATTTGGGTTTGGATTTTTTACGCTTTATCAGTGTGGTTATGAAATTAGGGTTTGGAATTTTTTGAAATCAAAAATCAGGGTTTGAATTTGTGCTTTTGAATTTGTGGAATTTTTTATGCTTTTGAATTTTTGGATGTTGCTTGTGAATTGAATATTTGGGTTTGGATTTTTTACGCTTTATCAGTGTGGTTATGAAATTAGGGTTCTAAAGATAATTGTTGCTCGATATCAGATTGTTCACACATCCTTTTAGGATGACATTTTAGGCTTCACATTATTAAGGGTTCTAATGCTTGTGAATTTTTACGCTTTTGAATCATAAATCAGGTTTGGAATTTTTTTAATTTTTTAAATAAATCATAAATATGAGAATTGAGAATTGAAAATTGGAATTATGAAATTCATAAATTCATAAATCATAAATATGTTAATGTCATATTATGAAATTCATATAATTGAGAATTGAGAATTGAGAATTGAAATTATGAAATGTTTATATTTTGAAATTTGAAATCAGAAATTGGAATTTTGAAATT